>JABSTQ010000945.1:0-22406 GCA_013358835.2 Ixodes persulcatus
GGCTCACAAAGGGCGTTTGGAGATGCCCTCACGCACTCCACACTCGCGCACAACATAGCCACACGCTGGATGAAATGCTGATTGGACGTACAAGAAAGATCGCGGCGGGCTAGACGACTTTTGACAGAAGATTCTCGACACGGACCCGGAGGAGCACCGGAACCCGCATCGCGTCAGCCGGGCAAAGTTTCTGCAACCTCTTTCACGCGTGGAACCAAGAACAGCGCGATAAGATCGATGAACCAGTGAACGCACAGAACACAATAATCCGTCACCTTCGTTTTCCTTGTCCAAGAACAACAAAAAACATTGTACGGAAGAAGCCTTTTAGCATCACGTGACGTCAGGTCACGTGACGTCAATGTTTCCGCTAATTCTAGAGGTCAAACTGAATTTGTGCATATGTCACGTGACATGAAGTCATGCGACATCATTTTCCCCGCTATATTTAGCGGGGAAACTGAATTGGCGTTGAGGCTACGTGCTGTCAATTTTTCCGCTAAACCTAGTGGGGAAGCTGCATTTTTGTATAGGTCACGTGTCTTCAATTTTCCCGCTTAATTTAGCAGGAAACTAAATTTGTGTCGAGGTCACGTGACGTCAATTTTCCTGCTAAGTCTAGCGGGGAAACTGAAGTCATGTGACGTCACAGGCAACGACTTCGCGAAATACGGCTTTACAAAATGCGGCTTTACGAAATCCGGAGCAACTAGCCAAGGAACGTTTTACATTAAAAACGACAACAAAGGAAACGTTGTACAGAGCGCGACACTGTTAGCGCGAACAAGCAATCGCCGGTTTTTCCAGTTTTTCTGGTTGAAATCAAGTGATGTTATCCAAGTTATTATTGCTACGGAAAGAGCTCATTTGGTTCTATAATGTAAGCGAAAAGATTTCGTGCTCGCTAATACTATTTAGAAATAAAATGCGAAAATGCGCCGATGTCGTGTTCGCGCTAACAGTGTCGCGATGTGTACCATTGCTAGGCTAAACGCTTTTCGAGTCAATCACCCGTCAAAAATCCGCGAGTGAAAAAGACGCTTGGTCATTTCAGTCAGGAGCGCGGATCGCGGACGTGAATACCAATAGGGGGGGGGGGGCAGGGGAGGGGAGGGCATAGAGATCGAGAGAAGCGGTGGCCATCGGTTTCACAAAACAATTCGCAACTTTCACGACCTATAGGGGGCACACCGGTGCCTATCAAAATGGCTGTCATCTGGATGATCGTCGTAGAACAGCGGTACGAGGCTGGGTCTGCGACGCGTAAGTGATTCTAGTTTTGCTACATACGCGCAGTGTTAGAGTCTTACGTTATTTTTTCACGCCAGGAAGGTGTAGGCAAGGCTATTTATTATGAGACCAATCATCCAGGAGCTAGGGAGCGCGATTCTCACACCGCGGTACCACCATCGCTGAAAGTTGCGAATAGAGGATCACACCACTTTTACGCGCTCTCTTTCTCTCTCTGTCAGGGCTACTGAGATGTCCTAACCCCCCCCCCCCCCCTTTCCGCCCCCTTCATGTTGACAGTTGACTCTAAAGTGAGGAGTGGACTCAACCACCATGCCCAGACGAGTAAACCAAAAGAGTATCGTCCGTACCCTCGAAAACAATGCTCTTAGCCTCGCGCCGGGCGCTTTTCAGCCCTGCCTCGAGAGCGTGCTAGAATAAAGTAGCGCACATAAAAGACAAAGAGAATTCGACCTCCTCGCGCGAGGCTACATCTTCTGTTACGCGAGTTTTAACCCCCCGAATCGAGGGGCTACGGACCCGCGTTTGATGTCTGTGCAGGTGGCGGGAGACGTCGACGAAGTTGGAAAGGGTGAAACGGTGTAAAAGACAAAAACAAATAAACACGAAGACCTTTCTCCTGCCCGGGAGAAAAAGAAAAACACCATGGAAGGCGACGGGGAGCCTACTCGGCGTTACCTTACTTGATCTTTGTCTTTCGTATATTTGTACATGCCTTGCCCGTTTTTCTTGACCGGTCATACGAAAAGGCCATATGCAAAATCCTTGCCAGCTATCATCATCATTCCATTAGGAGCCGCCATATTGGGGGGTTTATCACATCTTCCAGTTGTGGACGAGGCGCATCTGCATTTGACTCGGTTTTCATGATATTAGGGCAATTTATTTGTACACTCAACGGGTTGCTGGTTTGTTTCGGTTCAGAGAAGAAAAGAAAGACGGCGGCAAAATTCTGGAAAAGGAACTGTCAGCAACGAGGTCGCAAGCCTCGTCACTCAAGCAGTGAACTGGGCCATCCAGGTCAATGAACGGTACTTCTCGAAGACGTCCTGTGAAGGGTTCGTACTGTACTTGCAGCAGGTGATCATATTTTACTTCTACGACTTCCACTCTGCCGGGACTATTGTTTCTCGGGCGAAACCGTCGGTACGGGAACCCCCCAATATGGAGAAAATCTGATAATTGATCATGAATACACTAGATGGCGCTTCTTTTTGCATATGGTCTATTTTCTCCTTCCTGGTGTTTTCTATTTTGTTGAACTTGCTCTCTTTATGCTGCTGAATGTTCTTATTGTATTGCTCCCTTTACTGTATTATGCTCATATTATTAAAAAGTATCGAGTAATTAAAGCAATCCGTTACCAATATTTTATAACGAAATTACATTACAAATCACTTCCGAAAAAAAAGTAACGTGGCAATTACAAAGTTACTTTAAAAAGTAACGAATTACAAGGAATCCATTACTTCTAACGGATTACTTCCCAAGTCTGGGTTAAACCCAGGATCCCTGGGTTCTGCAGCGCGAGCTATCGTCCTACGTGCTCCGAGCTGATGTGTGCTAGTCCACTTCACGTGTGGTTCGCTTCCGCGTTCTGCTCCTACTCAAGGCAGTATACACCAACTCAACTTGCTGACGTCATACGACCGCGGTGGCGCTGCTGTCGGTACTGCGCATGCGCTAACGCTTCATTCGTCCCAAATTTGGCTTCTGTGCATGCGCAGTGCCCACACCTGTTGTGGGCAAAGCGGGCTTGCTTGTAAACAGTGTGTTGGTTTATAGACCTTTCCAAGAAAGAGCGTATGGCCGGTGCCATTTCCAGTGTTCGTGCGTATGGCGCGTGCTTTGCTCGTTTTCCGGAGCGACGCACACGCGCGTGCTGAGCTGTGGAGATCGCACGCTGGGCTGTGGATTTGTAAACATTGGAAAGGTCTATAGATTGTACTGCTTAGACTGATTCGGGAAACATGATTCCTCAACCTTGTCTTTATTATTATCATTCATTCCTGTCTGAGCACAATGACGTAACACGAAGCAATGAAAAAATATCTTACGAGTAGCGTTGGATCAGCGGCGGGGGCAACCTCAGCGCCCTCGTGTCGTTTTCAAACGCCGCCTGTAGATGACGCAATATTTGTGGGTCTATTCCGGCGCGGTTTGGCACGTTTTACAGCGATAGCTGTTATGGGCTCTTGCCTCCACTGTAAATGACGTCCGTTGTTGATGTTGTCGTAGTAGTCATAGTTGGTGATGTAGGGCGTCCGTCGTCGATGTTGCCAAATCCTCGAAAACGATCACACGCCGCCCGCGAGAATAGAGCCTGGGTCCACTGCGTGGAAAAAGGGGGGGCGTTGTATAGCCTCCTATACACTGGCAAAGCCTGGCAGAGCGCCACGAGAAGCGACCGCCGAAATGGAAAAAGTGGAGCGACAGACAACGGATGAGAGGAGAGCCACGTGACTGGCGCCCCGCTGCTGCGAGACGCCAAAACACACTTCTCCCGAGCGAACAAGTGTGTTTCGGGTCCTTGCCGCTGCAAAAGCTGTGCGCTGACGTACAGGTTTCCCAAGAAAACGCTGTTTGATGCTTTGTGCTACAAGATGCACGCGCCCCAAATCTGCAACCGGGCACTCTATGGCTCCGCCGTCGAACTGCCAGGCTTTGTGAGTATAATAATAATAATAATAATAATAATTTGTTTATTTAATGTGCCCAAAAACAACCACGCGGGTCTTCACATTGGCGCACACAAGACAAAAAGAAGAAACACAGCACACGCACAGCTTCAATGTACAAATTAGCATGACTACAAATAGGTTGCACACTTCACACAAAATGTAATAGAGTTTCAACTTTCAACTAGACTTGCCAAGTTCCGGCGAAAAACTGGGAGATCTGTGAAGATGTCCAAAGTAGAGGATGCGATTGTATTAAATGAAATTTGCATACGGGACAGTGGTGAGAGTTTAGACATGAATTGAACATAAAAGACAGTAAAATTTCTGGTAACGCGACAAGGAACATGAAAATCGACAGAATTCAGAAGTTGATTAGCATCAGTCCAACCATTTACCACCCTGTGTAAAAAAAATCAGATCACGCTCGAATCTTCTATTTGACAAAGACTTAAGTAAAACGCTCTTAAGAAGAAATTCATAATCATAATAAAAGCGACGCTGAAAGTGTCTATCATACAAAATGCGTATCATTCTTTTTTGCACTGATTCAATACTTAAAGACTGTGTACTTGTTAGAGAATTCCAGTATAGAGGAGGCTATGGGCGTTGCGACAGAACTACGCCACAGCTTTTTTAAATCTTTTTATCCTTTTTATATGGAAGTTTTTGCAAACAAATAACACGTTTCCGTTTCTCTGTGTACCCGTAATAAAACAAATATCTGTGGAAGTCTATTTACATCTAACTGTCACACCCAACTTTTTTTTTGTATCTTATGCACGTGGCCATTGAGTAAAATACTTATATACACGGAGATCTCACCACAGCGTCCAACTGTTATTCTAAAACACATTTCACACATTCACATACACACATACAATAACACTGATATTGCACTCTTGACAAATCTGGGAAGCCTAGGCATGCGTCGAAGGTGGGGAACCAGTGGGGTTGACTGAAAAATGAAACATATTCTCACTTGAGCTATCAGCTCTAAAAAGAGCGACTTCGTCATACCTGGTTTCTCTGCGTGTCTGTCTATCACCCGGCATTTCCATAGACTATGTAGTCTTAATTGGGTGAATATGTCGCACGGGACAGTTTCATTTTATGAAAATGGGAGGAAGCGGGGACTGTAATCGTGAAAAATCAGGTCCCCTACGCACAGATGCGTTTTAGAACGTTTGAGTGCGTTTGACTGCGTTGCGGCTGCCAGAAACCAGGACATCCCTGCTCCTTATGCCGCGTTCCACGCTATTCCTTGAATTGGGTTTCACGCTTCATACGAAGCACAGATATGCCGGTGAGTCTCTTTCGTTTCTCGACGCAACGCAGTAAAACGCACTCAAACGTACTCAAACGTACTCAAATGTACTCAAACGCACTTAAACGCTCTCAAACGCAACTGTGCGTAGGGGCCTTAAGATCCTTTTTAAGAGTGCGCTGCAGCACATCACAGGATAAAAACGCGTCATTACAATAAATAAAACAGTGCTCTATGGTTTCTGGCTTACTACGGAGTCGGCAGTTAACTGTCCAGGATACAAATATCCTTTTGCCTTGAAGGTAGGGTTTTTACGGATAAAGTGGCAGTGTGCAGTTTGAAGCAAAACGTCTTGGTTGAGCGATGCACGCCCATCTTCTTTAGTCTTTTGAAAAAATCGTTGATGGGTTCCTGGGTAAAGCGAGTTCGATAAAATGGTAACGGAAACGTGTTTTCCGCAATGCTCCTTGACAACGTATTTCTCTGTACAGTTAACAAATATTCCAGTGAAAACCGAGCTGTGAAAAAACTGAAGGTATCGACTACCTCCTTCAAAAATCCTCAAGGCTTTCAGTGGAAAGTATCGCCCGTTAAAAAAAAACAAGATAATTTAAGCATTCAGAAAAATGTAATTGGAGCCTGACTTTAAGGAAAAAGTGGCTCAAATTTTTTTTTTACGGGTAAAGAAACGGGAAACCATCTGGCGTACAAAGATGTGACGTAATCCCAAACCGCCGTGCTCGAGAGGTAGGGAAAGGCTATACGCTTCCAAGTCGGGAACCATACGAACGTGGCAAGTATTCTATGGAATTTCTGGATGTTGGTTCGAGTGCAGTGCTGAAGCAAGTACGAGAGCTTTGAAGCGAGAAATATATTGCAAACACTGGCTCGAGTAAAAATTCACATTTATCTTACTTTCCCCACGTCTGTTTTTCTTTTTAATGTAGTTGCGAGGGAAGACCAGCAGGATGAGCTACTACGAATTTCTGAAAGCGAAACTTTGAAATACGTGATTGCGCCCTGGTTTCATGCTATCCCCGCAAAGAAACGAGGCTTTGTGGCCCAGGAACCAAACCACAAGCCTTTGCATTTTGACGGATTAACTGAGGCTCCCGTGATTGTGCAGTAGCGTGTTGTTAAGTCAAGGGCTTCCTTAACACTTCGTTTGTCAATGAACAAAATGCAACATCGTCTGCATACACAAGAGCTTTTATCTTAACATTGGCTAGCGTATATCCATGAATATTTTCTTTTGTCAAGATGCTGAGGCATAAAGGCTCTAGACACAAGGCGAAAAGCAACGGTGAGAGTGGGCAGCCTTGCCTGACAAGATATTTTGTTTTAATTTTATCAGAGAGTATGTTCTTGATGATCAATCGTGTTGAACTGTTTATATTGCACGATCTGGGTTTCCTCTAAAACTGTTGTTCACACGTTGACGTGCTTGTGGAGTTCAAACAAAAATAAGTGGCTTACGCGGTCAAAGGCTTTTCTGAGATCTATTTGTGCAAGTGCTACTTGTTTGCTATTGTCTGATACGCACTACGGTATTGAGCGGGCAACATGTACATTTGTTTGGATAGCTCGGCCGCGTATCTCACAAGTTTTGTGTTAACCACCCAGCTTTTATATTACATACCGTAGTCTTTTATCGAGTACTTTGGCATAGATTTTATAATAAAATTTCCCACTGTTAAGGGTCTATAGTTTTCCATCTTTTTAAGTAATTCTGGATCTTTCGTCTTTGATACTAGCACCATTGGTCCCACGTAAAAGAAAGGCGGGAGAGATTTCTGTACATAAATTTCCTGAATGATAGCGAGCAGAACAGCTGATAAGATACCTTGGTATGTTTTTCGTCAAACTCTCCACTTAGACCATCCGGTCTTGGCGTTTTTCTATTGGGGAGAGACGTAATGGCACCCTGTATTTCGTTAAGAATTATCGGGCTGTCAATTAACTCTCGGTCTGCCTCGTTAAAGGGTTGCTGAACCAAAGTTTGGATTCCACAAAACACGGCGGAAAAATCGTGCAACGGGATGCTACAAACACCAAAACATCACTCATATAGCGATATATCGAACGGATGACCGTATTTTTCAAAAAAAAAAAAGGAGGCGCCTTTGACAGATATGTTCACGTTTTGTTTCTCCGAGAAGGAGAGGGAACCGCCTCCCGTTTTCTCCGCCTCGCCGCCTTGAGGGGTCGAAGCGAAGAGAGGAGGAAACGAGATATCTTGACGTCACGCGCCTCGTCGGCCTCGTTCAATATCGACCTCTTTTTCCAAAAATACGGCCGTCCATTCGAGATATCGCCTTACGAGTAGTGTTGTAGGGATTGTAGCGTCACGCGTACATCTCCTGCATTTTTTTTTTAAATCCAAATTTTGGTTTACCATCCCTTTGAAGGTACGTTCATACTCCAACGTAATGTCGACGGGCGCGGCGTAGCGCAGCGCGTACAGGTACTGATTGGTCGCAGATATCGAGTTCCTGGTTGCCGACCAATGAAAGGCGCGCGTTCTGCGCTACGCTGCGTTCACTGCGATAGACGTCGGAGTATAAACAGCCCTTAAGGGTTGGCGTTTGAGCCAACAACCGTTTAATTTCAGTCTTCTCTTTCGTGGGTATAACGTTTCCAAAAAGTATTTCTGTAATACTGGTCATCACGTGAGTTCGGATAGAAACTCACACGTTCTGCTGGCTGTCGTCAATGCCCTCGCAATTGTTGTCAGTGCCCGAAAACAAGAAGGGGCAGGAAACGACAGCGAGCAGTCGAAGAGGAAAGCTGCACTATTTGCGTGGTTATTATCATCACTGAAAACGTATGCGCGCGTCGCAACATTCATGTTTTTTTGTTTGTTTTTTGTGAGGTGTTTGCCCTTTTTTTTGTGCACGGTATTTGCTGTGTCCTGTTTGGACAGCCCTTTAGCCGAGCTTGAAGCGCATCGAGTGCTGGGACCATAAAGCCGAACCAAGAGGCGTTATTGATTCCACCGCTTGGACCGGGATTGGGTGGGAAGGAGGGACAACTTATCGCTCTCTTCCCCTATCCGCGACTTCGGTACATACAGCTCATTCCCATCATCACAGCTTAATGCTAACACCTCTTCGTCTCCCCATTCCCAGAAGACGATCGACGAACTCGTCCACGCCACATTATGACTGTCTAGTCACGCATCGTGCATCGCTTCTTTCTGGTTTGTTTTATTTTATAGTAAAAACAACGTACAAGCACATACATATAGCTCGTGAGGTGGTAGCAGATTTCAAATGCCATAAAGAGCGTGTATCTAGTGCCTCGCTTATGTCCCAAATGGTTGGCGTGAATGCTTGATCTTCACGTGTTCTATTGCGGATGGGATGCGTCGCCACCAAGTTTTTTTGTGCACCTATAGGTAACGTCCAAGAGAAGGGGGGGGGGGGGATCCTGAAGCATAGCTTCGCATAGCCTTCAACGAGGCTCGTGCCCTTTATTGCACAATCATGAGGCTCCAGTACAATGTTTTATGTCGCGATGAAAAGGCACGAGTGGAACTTCCACAGGCATAGCCTCCTTTATTCTAGAAAGCCTGTCAAATTGTGGAAGAACCTGGCCGCAATAAAGGGAAAAGGAGATTAGAAAAGAGGGCGCGCGCAGGGGCTCTCTTGGGCAGCGCCAAACAATGCCCCAGCGGTAAAATCCGGAAACATAAACGCGCTCCTCTTTGTTTAGCGTTTTTTGTTTTTTTTTTTTTCAATAAAGGAGAACATTTTCCGTCGACCCTCCTCTATGCCGCCCCTCTTCCGTTTCTTCAAGCGCCGGTAGCCTCCTTTCTTTTTTTTTCCTTTTTTTTCCTCCGTGGCGGTTTGTTGTTTCGCGGAGAGGCCAGCGCGCGTATGCTGTTGGCGCTCGCTGAAGGGTTACCCCAGAAATTGCTCTGCGCTACCATATGGATAACCGCCCAACGCTGCTCCTCGCGTCTTTTTTTTTTTTGCTGCGCGCTTAATGGTTTTGTTGTGGAATTTGACAGGCTTTCTTGAATAAAGGGGGATACGCCACAGGCTTTATTTTGTACGGTAACTAGAATGGAGGTGTCAGCATCGGCGCGCGAGAGAAGGGGCAGCCGGTCAGGATGAAGCGGTGTCGCTGCTGTCGACACTGAGATGCGTCGTCCACTCGCGTCCGTTGCGACTTGGGTGCTTTCTCGCTCCGCGAGTAGGTGTCGCGTGCGATATGCAATCCTTAAAATATTTTTTTTTAATTAAACTACGTTGATTTTGGACATCTAGCTAACTAAAGTCAAAGTCAAATTCAAATTAGTCGTTAGTGAGAAAGGAAGAAGAAGTGTCTGGACGAGAAACGTCCATTTTTCCTCCGCTCTCTTCTATTTGCTGTTTAAACAACACCAAAGGGAAAACCTCGCCTTGAAAGGTAATTTGAGAACTGTCTCACCAATCCGCGACCGTGAGCAAGAGATCTACTCCGCAGATACAATCGTGTACCAACATCAACGGGCAAAACAAGGCAGTGGAGGCTCGTCTCCCCCTCCATGGCGTTTGCCAACCACGTTTACTACGATCACCTCAATTGATTCTTCCAGCTGGTTGTTCAGCCCCACATGCCAAGCAATGGAGGACTCTGGAGAAACACCAGAGAAGAAACTATGCCTTACGTCGGACGGAGCAAGCACTTCCGACTATTCAATAGGAGACCAAATTGACGTTGACCTTGATGAGACACCTTTCACAACAGTGAAATACCGCAAAAAGCGCTCGAAAAGCATTCCCATCGCCTTCAATTCAACGAAGGCACAGTTCTTCTGGAAAGTGAACCCTAACCGAATCGCAAACGAAATTGTCACCACAGCACAAGAGAAAGGGAGCTCAAATAAAATCACCAAAGATGGAAGCCTTGTGGTAAGTGTTGCCTCTTTGTCGTCAGCAAATAAGCTTCTAGCCTTGAAAACTGTTGCTGGAATTGATGTCTCGGCCAATGTGCCGCAGTCTTACTCAAAGAATCTGGGCAAGACAAAACATATCCCAAACGAGTACACAGAGGAACAACTCCTGGAGTATCTCACTGACAAAGGGGTTACGTCTGTCAAACGGCGAATTGCCTACGTACCTCAAGGTGACGGAAGTGTCGTCAAGCATCCACGGGACAGCGTCATCTTACAATTTAGAGAAGACTGCCCAATGCCCACACGCGTTTTCCTGGGATTCACCAGTCATCCGCTGTAAGAATACTTTAGACAGGCGGTACGCTGTTTCCGCTGCCAAAGGCATGGACACGTGGCTAGTACGTGTCGCGGACCACAGCGATGTAAGGTGTGCGCAGGCCCACATAACTATAAAGAATGCAGCTCCAGAAACCACCCCAAGTGCGCAAACTGTGGTGCACCACATGCTGCGTCATTCGCGGGTTGTGTGCGAAACAAAGAAATAGGAGCATTACGTAAACACGAACTGATTCACGGCAAGACGACTAAGCGTCATTCGCCACCACCAAATCCAGAGGCAGTGAGACCTGTGTCTCCAGCGCCTCCAAACCCAATACAGAAAAGATCAAGATATACCTACGCTAAAGCCATCGGAGCTGCCGGACCTGGGGCACCACCACCAGAGGCACCGCCGGCACCGCCTCCACCACCGATACCACCTCGACTTCCTCCACGGACGCAGACGCCAAAGCCTCTGACAGCAAGAACAGTTGAGGCACAGACAGCCGACACCAATTCATATTCAATGTCTCTCCAACAAAACACAACTGCCCGATCCGAAAAGCTGGAAAAGCTGCTGCTCCCGATTGTGTTTGCTGCATTGAAGGCAATTGTTACAACACTACCGGAGGCTAGAGACCTTCCTGAAGTGCAAATGCTACTTTCAATGGAGCATATCCTTGCACGTTCGAGTGCTCCGATTAACTCAAATTCTACAAATGAATGATCGGTGCCGACAGGCCTTTTTGTTCCAATGGAACGCCAATGGTTTGCGATCAAAAAGCGGCGACTTTCGGGAGTTTGTGTCCCTCCATCAGTTCCCAATTCTCGCCATCTCTGAAGCACGAGTCACAGCCCAGTTCCGACTGCCAACCTATGTGACCTATCAAACGACACGACCTTCCGGCCCCAGTCGGGCAATGTTGTGTGTGCGAAAGGACCTGACATCAACTCTCGTATCTACATCGAAATAGGATGCACCGGAATACGTGGCGTACAAAGTGAACATCGGTAAGAAATGCATAGTCATTGCAAGTGTGTACTTTGAACCCCTTACACCCATCACTGTTTTCCCGTGTGATCCGGAAGCTTGGGAAAACATTCGTAGTTGCTGGTGACTTTAACGCTCACAATCCTCTCTGGGAAGTGATCGATGTGATATTCGTGGGGATATGATCTCCAACGCAGCTGAAAATCTTGACCTAACGGTATTGAATGATGGATCCGGAAAATTCTTGCGCGGTCCTACATATTCTAGTTGTATAGACCTAACACTGTGCTCCCACAGCCTATCTTCTGGAATGGATTGGAGCACAGATGTCGAGACAAGGAGAGTGATCATTTTCCTATCCTCGTGTGTCAACCTAAACCTTTGCAGTCTCCTCAGAAACGTAAAACTCAACTACCAAATTGGAAAGTTTATCGACACTTAAATACTAAAACCATAAATACAATTGACTGCACACTTGAAAATTTTGTTACAAGCATTCGCACAAATATGGAACGCTCCACGCGGGTAATATCAGTTCCTCAGGGATGTATTGGAGTGGATGCCGAATATGAGAGGCTACGGGCTATACGACGAAGGGCTGAACGGAAATACAGTCGATCAGGGCAAGTTGAGCACTACTTAGATGCTCAACGAACGCATGCCCTCATGCGTCGACAACTAAAAAAGCTTGCCAAAAAAGCCTAACGCAGTAACTGCGATTCTCTTTCGCCTTTTACGTCAATAGGAAGCGAGCATGCCGGCCGCGTCGCGGCGGTCGCCAATTGTTTGCCGCATCAATTGTTGTGGCTTTCTTAGAGCAGAATAGCTACCTTGGAAATTACAGCGCTAACCCGCTACAACGCACAACCAACGCAGCGACTGGCAGAAGTTCCCTCTAAAGTTCCCCGAAGCAAAGGACCCGTTTGCCGCTAGGGGCGCCCTTGTCGGGGCTTGAATTAGATCCGCACCTTTTATGCCGGCCGCGTCGCGGCGGTCGCCTATTGTTTGCCGCATCAATTGTTGTGACTTTCTTAGTGCGGAATAGCTACCTTGGAAATTACAGCGCTAACCCGCTACAACGCACAACCAACACAGCGACTGGCAGAAGTTCCCCGATGAAATGGACCCGTTTGCCGCTAGGGGCGCCCTGGTCGGGGCCTGAATTAGATGTGCACGGTTCCTATACCCAAAGTCTGGAACATACTCCGAGCACTTAGAACTCCTGTCACTCAGATTCACCCATTTCGGGCTTTGGCATTACATCGGGGTATTTCTGTTGCCCTCGTTGCGGATTAGTTTTGCCAACTGCTCACGCGGCCGGGCGCTGCGACATATACTATAGAATTCACAACATCATGCAACGCAGTAAAACAAAAAATAGATGCACAATTTTGGTCAACTCATTCAGAGTTGGGTCTCCCATTTACAATGCCCGAACTGGAGACTGCCTTACAAACGATTTCCGGTAGAAAAACAGCCCCAGGACCCGACCTAAAGCAACCACTCTGCATCTTCAACTATTTAATAACGTATGGCAACAAGAACGTCTACCAGAGGACTGGAAACTAGCGAAAGTTCTCCCTCTTCTGAAACCAGGAAAATCGCCCATGTCACTGGAGTCCTTCCGCCCCGTGAGTCTAACAAGCTGTATTGGTAAAGTTATGGAGGAATTAATTAACGAGAGATTGCAATGATGGGTTGAAGAAAACAACGCACTTTCACCGCACCTAGCTGTCTTTAGAAGACGACGATGCACAATGGATTGTATACTGAACCTAGTAACTCATGTAGAACACGAAAGAAGCCGAGGTAACATTACCGTAGCCGTATTTCTCGACATCGAACGGGCTTTTGACACCGTTAATCATAGTCATGTTTTACATGGACTTCTTGAACTCGGTGTTCGCGGTCGCACCCTGCGTTGGATAGCAATCTTTCTCAATGAACGCAAGAGTTTTGTAGACACAAACAAAGGCAAAAGCCAGGAACATACTCTTCGCAATGGGGTTCCTCAGGGCAGCGTATTGAGCCCCACTCTCTTCAACGCGGTTATGAAACAGCTGTCATGTCTCCTTTCATCAGAGCTAGAGTATTCCATCTATATGCATCTGGGCGTTAGCACTCTCTAATGATACTGTCAAAACATCATTGCAGAACGGTCTAGACATTATTGTGTCATTCTTAAAAGAGCATGGAATGGACCTCTCTACGACCAAATCGGCAGTTCTCCCTTTCACCTTAAAACGACTAAAAGACTTCAAACTTTCTGTAAATGGAGAACAACTAGAAATTGTCAAGACCCACCGATTTCTGGGTATAGTTATAGACCGAACCCTTACGTGGAACACGCATGTGACTGCGATGGAACAAAAAGTTAATAGGATAATTAATGCCTTACGCTGCATTGCGGGAACCAAGTGGGGAGGCTCAACATCGTCCCTCCTCCACCTGCGCGTAGCGCTAGTACGTCAAACGCTAGCCTATTCTATACCAGTGCTCCATGGCCTCTCGTGCACTTCCGAGACTCGTCTACATTACTTGTTGGCTCGTAGTCTTAAGCCCGGTTCACATAGTTGCGTTTGACTGCGTTTGACTGCGTTGCGGCAGCCAGAAACCAGGACATCCCTGCTGCTTATATCGCGTGCCAAGAAGATTCCTTGAATTGGATTCCACGCTTCATACGAAGCACAGATATGCCGGTGACTCGCTTTCGGCTCTCGCCGCAACGCAGTCAAACGCACTCAAACGCAAGTGTCTGAACCGGCCTTAAATCCAGGTTCAGACAGTTGCGTTTGACTGCGTTTGACTGCGTTGCGGCTGCAAGAAACCAGGACATCCCTGCTGCTAATATCGCGTGCCAAGATGATTCCTTTAATTGAATTCCAAGCTTCATACGAAGCACAGATGTGCCGGTGACTGGCTTTCGGTTCTCGACGCAACGCAGTATAACGTTTCCAAAAAGTATTTCTGTAATACTGTTCATCACGTGAGTTCGGATAGAAACTCACACGTTCTGCTGGCTGTCGTCAATGCCCTCGCAATTGTTGTCAGTGCCCGAAAACAAGAAGGGGCAGGAAACGACAGCGAGCAGTCGAAGAGGAAAGCTGCACTATTTGCGTGGTTATTATCATCACTGAAAACGTATGCGCGCGTCGCAACCTTCATGTTTTTTTGTTTGTTTTTTGTGAGGTGTTTGCCCCTTTTTTTTGTGCACGGTATTTGCTGTGTCCTGTTTGGACAGCCCTTTAGCCGAGCTTGAAGCGCATCGAGTGCTGGGACCATAAAGCCGAACCAAGAGGCGTTATTGATTCCACCGCTTGGACCGGGATTGGGTGGGAAGGAGGGACAACTTATCGCTCTCTTCCGCTATCCGCGACTTCGGTACATACAGCTCATTCCCATCATCACAGCTTAATGCTAACACCTCTTCGTCTCCCCATTCCCAGAAGACGATCGACGAACTCGTCCACGCCACATTATGACTGTCTAGTCACGCATCGTGCATCGCTTCTTTCTGGTTTGTTTTATTTTATAGTAAAAACAACGTACAAGCACATACATATAGCTCGTGAGGTGGTAGCAGATTTCAAATGCCATAAAGAGCGTGTATCTAGTGCCTCGCTTATGTCCCAAATGGTTGGCGTGAATGCTTGATCTTCACGTGTTCTATTGCGGATGGGATGCGTCGCCGCCAAGTTTTTTTGTGCACCTATAGGTAACGTCCAAGAGAAGGGGGGGGGGGGGGATCCTGAAGCATAGCTTCGCATAGCCTTCAACGAGGCTCGTGCCCTTTATTGCACAATCATGAGGCTCCAGTACAATGTTTTATGTCGCGATTAAAAGGCACGAGTGGAACTTCCACAGGCATAGCCTCCTTTATTCTAGAAAGCCTGTCAAATTGTGGAAGAACCTGGCCGCAATAAAGGGAAAAGGAGATTAGAAAAGAGGGCGCGCGCAGGGGCTCTCTTGGGCAGCGCCAAACAATGCCCCAGCGGTAAAATCCGGAAACATAAACGCGCTCCTCTTTGTTTAGCGTTTTTTGTTTGTTTTTTTCAATAAAGGAGAACATTTTCCGTCGACCCTCCTCTATGCCGCCCCTCTTCCGTTTCTTCAAGCGCCGGTAGCCTCCTTTCTTTTTTTTTTCCTTTTTTTTCCTCCGTGGCGGTTTGTTGTTTTGCGGAGAGGCCAGCGCGCGTATGCTGTTGGCGCTCGCTGAAGGGTTACCCCAGAAATTGCTCTGCGCTACCATATGGATATCCGCCCAACGCTGCTCCTCGCGTCTTTTTTTTTTTGCTGCGCGCTTAATGGTTTTGTTGTGGAATTTGACAGGCTTTCTTGAATAAAGGGGGATACGCCACAGGCTTTATTTTGTACGGTAACTAGAATGGAGGTGTCAGCATCGGCGCGCGAGAGAAGGGGCAGCCGGTCAGGATGAAGCGGTGTCGCTGCTGTCGACACTGAGATGCGTCGTCCACTCGCGTCCGTTGCGACTTGGGTGCTTTCTCGCTCCGCGAGTAGGTGTCGCGTGCGATATGCAATCCTTAAAATATTTTTTTTTAAATTAAACTACGTTGATTTTGGAAATCTAGCTAACTAAAGTCAAAGTCAAATTCAAATTAGTCGTTAGTGAGAAAGGAAGAAGAAGTGTCTGGACGAGAAACGTCCATTTTTCCTCCGCTCTCTTCTATTTGCTGTTTAAACAACACCAAAGGGAAAACCTCGCCTTGAAAGGTAATTTGAGAACTGTCTCACCAATCCGCGACCGTGAGCAAGAGATCTGCTCCGCAGATACAATCGTGTACCAACATCAACGGGCAAAACAAGGCAGTGGAGGCTCGTCTCCCCCTCCATGGCGTTTGCCAACCACGTTTACTACGATCACCTCAATTGATTCTTCCAGCTGGTTGTTCAGCCCCACATGCCAAGCAATGGAGGACTCTGGAGAAACACCAGAGAAGAAACTATGCCTTACGTCGGACGGAGCAAGCACTTCCGACTATTCAATAGGAGACCAAATTGACGTTGACCTTGATGAGACACCTTTCACAACAGTGAAATACCGCAAAAAACGCTCGAAAAGCATTCCCATCGCCTTCAATTCAACGAAGGCACAGTTCTTCTGGAAAGTGAACCCTAACCGAATCGCAAACGAAATTGTCACCACAGCACAAGAGAAAGGGAGCTCAAATAAAATCACCAAAGATGGAAGCCTTGTGGTAAGTGTTGCCTCTTTGTCGTCAGCAAATAAGCTTCTAGCCTTGAAAACTGTTGCTGGAATTGATGTCTCGGCCAATGTGCCGCAGTCTTACTGAAAGAATCTGGGCAAGACAAAACATATCCCAAACGAGTACACAGAGGAACAACTCCTGGAGTATCTCACTGACAAAGGGGTTACGTCTGTCAAACGGCGAATTGCCTACGTACCTCAAGGTGACGGAAGTGTCGTCAAGCATCCACGGGACAGCGTCATCTTACAATTTAGAGAAGACTGCCCAATGCCCACACGCGTTTTCCTGGGATTCACCAGTCATCCGCTGTAAGAATACTTTAGACAGGCGGTACGCTGTTTCCGCTGCCAAAGGCATGGACACGTGGCTAGTACGTGTCGCGGACCACAGCGATGTAAGGTGTGCGCAGGCCCACATAACTATAAAGAATGCAGCTCCAGAAACCACCCCAAGTGCGCAAACTGTGGTGCACCACATGCTGCGTCATTCGCGGGTTGTGTGCGAAACAAAGAAATAGGAGCATTACGTAAACACGAACTGATTCACGGCAAGACGACTAAGCGTCATTCGCCACCACCAAATCCAGAGGCAGTGAGACCTGTGTCTCCAGCGCCTCCAAACCCAATACAGAAAAGATCAAGATATACCTACGCTAAAGCCATCGGAGCTGCCGGACCTGGGGCACCACCACCAGAGGCACCGCCGGCACCGCCTCCACCACCGATACCACCTCGACTTCCTTCACGGACGCAGACGCCAAAGCCTCTGACAGCAAGAACAGTTGAGGCACAGACAGCCGACACCAATTCATATTCAATGTCTCTCCAACAAAACACAACTGCCCGATCCGAAAAGCTGGAAAAGCTGCTGCTCCCGATTGTGTTTGCTGCATTGAAGGCAATTGTTACAACACTACCGGAGGCTAGAGACCTTCCTGAAGTGCAAATGCTACTTTCAATGGAGCATATCCTTGCACGTTCGAGTGCTCCGATTAACTCAAATTCTACAAATGAATGATCGGTGCCGACAGGCCTTTTTGTTCCAATGGAACGCCAATGGTTTGCGATCAAAAAGCGGCGACTTTCGGGAGTTTGTGTCCCTCCATCAGTTCCCAATTCTCGCCATCTCTGAAGCACGAGTCACAGCCCAGTTCCGACTGCCAACCTATGTGACCTATCAAACGACACGACCTTCCGGCCCCAGTCGGGCAATGTTGTGTGTGCGAAAGGACCTGACATCAACTCTCGTATCTACATCGAAATAGGATGCACCGGAATACGTGGCGTACAAAGTGAACATCGGTAAGAAATGCATAGTCATTGCAAGTGTGTACTTTGAACCCCTTACACCCATCACTGTTTTCCCGTGTGATCCGGAAGCTTGGGAAAACATTCGTATAGTTGCTGGTGACTTTAACGCTCACAATCCTCTCTGGGAAGTGATCGATGTGATATTCGTGGGGATATGATCTCCAACGCAGCTGAAAATCTTGACCTAACGGTATTGAATGATGGATCCGGAAAATTCTTGCGCGGTCCTACATATTCTAGTTGTATAGACCTAACACTGTGCTCCCACAGCCTATCTTCTGGAATGGATTGGAGCACAGATGTCGAGACAAGGAGAGTGATCATTTTCCTATCCTCGTGTGTCAACCTAAACCTTTGCAGTCTCCTCAGAAACGTAAAACTCAACTACCAAATTGGAAAGTTTATCGACACTTAAATACTAAAACCATAAATACAATTGACTGCACACTTGAAAATTTTGTTACAAGCATTCGCACAAATATGGAACGCTCCACGCGGGTAATATCAGTTCCTCAGGGATGTATTGGAGTGGATGCCGAATATGAGAGGCTACGGGCTATACGACGAAGGGCTGAACGGAAATACAGTCGATCAGGGCAAGTTGAGCACTACTTAGATGCTCAACGAACGCATGCCCTCATGCGTCGACAACTAAAAAAGCTTGCCAAAAAAGCCTAACGCAGTAACTGCGATTCTCTTTCGCCTTTTACGTCAATAGGAAGCGAGCATGCCGGCCGCGTCGCGGCGGTCGCCAATTGTTTGCCGCATCAATTGTTGTGGCTTTCTTAGAGCAGAATAGCTACCTTGGAAATTACAGCACCCGCTACAACGCACAACCAACGCAGCGACTGGCAGAAGTTCCCTCTAAAGTTCCCCGAAGCAAAGGACCCGTTTGCCGCTAGGGGCGCCCTTGTCGGGGCTTGAATTAGATCCGCACCTTTTATGCCGGCCGCGTCGCGGCGGTCGCCTATTGTTTGCCGCATCAATTGTTGTGACTTTCTTAGTGCGGAATAGCTACCTTGGAAATTACAGCGCTAACCCGCTACAACGCACAACCAACACAGCGACTGGCAGAAGTTCCCCGATGAAATGGACCCGTTTGCCGCTAGGGGCGCCCTGGTCGGGGCCTGAATTAGATGTGCACGGTTCCTATACCCAAAGTCTGGAACATACTCCGAGCACTTAGAACTCCTGTCACTCAGATTCACCCATTCCGGGCTTTGGCATTACATCGGGGTATTTCTGTTGTCCTCGTTGCGGATTAGTTTTGCCAACTGCTCACGCGGCCGGGTGCTGCGACATATACTATAGAATTCACAACATCATGCAACGCAGTAAAACAAAAAATAGATGCACAATTTTGGTCAACTCATTCAGAGTTGGGTCTCCCATTTACAATGCCCGAACTGGAGACTGCCTTACAAACGGTTTCCGGTAGAAAAACAGCCCCAGGACCCGACCTAAAGCAACCACTCTGCATCTTCAACTATTTAATAACGTATGGCAACAAGAACGTCTACCAGAGGACTGGAAACTAGCGAAAGTTCTCCCTCTTCTGAAACCAGGAAAATCGCCCATGTCACTGGAGTCCTTCCGCCCCGTGAGTCTAACAAGCTGTATTGGTAAAGTTATGGAGGAATTAATTAACGAGAGATTGCAATGATGGGTTGAAGAAAACAACGCACTTTCACCGCACCTAACTGTCTTTAGAAGACGACGATGCACAATGGATTGTATACTTAACCTAGTAACTCATGTAGAACACGAAAGAAGCCGAGGTAACATTACCGTAGCCGTATTTCTCGACATCGAACGGGCTTTTGACACCGTTAATCATAGTCATGTTTTACATGGACTTCTTGAACTCGGTGTTCGCGGTCGCACCCTGCGTTGGATAGCAATCTTTCTCAATGAACGCAAGAGTTTTGTAGACACAAACAAAGGCAAAAGCCAGGAACATACACTTCGCAATGGGGTTCCTCAGGGCAGCGTATTGAGCCCCACTCTCTTCAACGCGGTTATGAAACAGCTGTCATGTCTCCTTTCATCAGAGCTAGAGTATTCCATCTATATGCATCTGGGCGTTAGCACTCTCTAATGATACTGTCAAAACATCATTGCAGAACGGTCTAGACATTATTGTGTCATTCTTAA
The DNA here is from genome assembly GCA_013358835.2 of Ixodes persulcatus. Taxonomy (NCBI): domain Eukaryota; kingdom Metazoa; phylum Arthropoda; class Arachnida; order Ixodida; family Ixodidae; genus Ixodes; species Ixodes persulcatus. The sequence goes on from JABSTQ010000945.1 coordinate 20,080, forward strand.
AAGAGCATGGAATGGACCTCTCTACGATCAAATCGGCAGTTCTCCCTTTCACCTTAAAACGACTAAAAGACTTCAAACTTTCTGTAAATGGAGAACAACTAGAAATTGTCAAGACCCACCGATTTCTGGGTATAGTTATAGACCGAACCCTTACGTGGAACACGCATGTGACTGCGATGGAACAAAAAGTTAATAGGATAATTAATGCCTTACGCTGCATTGCGGGAACCAAGTGGGGAGGCTCAACATCGTCCCTCCTCCACCTGCGCGTAGCGCTAGTACGTCAAACGCTAGCCTATTCTATACCAGTGCTCCATGGCCTCTCGTGCACTTCCGAGACTCGTCTACATTACTTGTTGGCTCGTAGTCTTAAGCCCGGTTCACATAGTTGCGTTTGACTGCGTTTGACTGCGTTGCGGCAGCCAGAAACCAGGACATCCCTGCTGCTTATATCGCGTGCCAAGAAGATTCCTTGAATTGGATTCCACGCTTCATACGAAGCACAGATATGCCGGTGACTCGCTTTCGGCTCTCGCCGCAACGCAGTCAAACGCACTCAAACGCAAGTGTCTGAACCGGCCTTAAAGCCAGGTTCAGACAGTTGCGTTTGACTGCGTTTGACTGCGTTGCGGCTGCAAGAAACCAGGGCATCCCTGCTGCTAATATCGCGTGCCAAGATGATTCCTTTAATTGAATTCCAAGCTTCATACGAAGCACAGATGTGCCGGTGACTGGCTTTCGGTTCTCGACGCAACGCAGTCAAACGCATTCAACCGCAAGTGTCTGAACCGGCCTTAAAGCCTGGTTCAGACAGTTGCGTTTGACTGCGTTTGACTGCGTTGCGGCTGCGAGAAACCAGGACATCCCTGCTGCTTATATCGCGTGCCAAGATGATTCCTTGAATTGGAGTCCACGCTTCATACGAAGCACAGATGTGCCGGTGACTCGCTTTTGGTTCTCGACGCAACGCAGTCAAACGCACTCAAACGCAAGTTTCTGAACCGGCCTTAAAGGGGCTATGCAACAATTTTTTTACTTTGCGCAAATACCGCTTAGAACGGATCCCTGACGTTAATGACCTATGAAACACGCCTTCGTTTTTCACCCGACGCATTAGAAGTCCCAGAAAAAAATTAAAAAACAACGAGCAGCGTTCACGCCCTCAACTCGCAGCCAGAACAAGCGGCCACGTGATCTGGAGCCGATTATATGCCGCCAATGTTGATCATAGCTACGCGCTGGGGTTGGCAAAGCACAGGACACGCGCTGAGTTCCAGACATTGTTATGGCTCGGCTATTGTCGTCGTTGCAGCGATTGGACACGGGCCACTACTCGAATGCTTCTCGAGCTATCAATTATCACGAGCCTAAATCGAGTGCCCACGCAATGCTCGGGTCCAATCTATGAACCGCATTCAAATATCGTCATACGGGTGTACTGCGATCCCCGCGTTACGTCATCGAATTTTGCAAGGGAGAGATTGAATGAAAATGATCGCTTTTGTCCTTGAAATTACACCGCAACAAAGGAGTTTCTTGGCCAGTGGCATTGCATGCGAGTATCCTTGAGTCCCACTAGTGCCAGTAGGCTCGTGTAAAGTGAAAAACATTCTAATTGAATATCGTTGCACAGCTCCTTTAAGAGTTTGCCTGGGTGTGCCTCGCGCAACATCCGGTGTTCTAGTTTTCGCAGAGGCACAGGAGCCGCCAATCTCGGTCCTTTGAATACAAGAAACCTGCAGGCATTTCTTTCGATTAAAGACGCAACATATCGACCATCCTATTTTTCATAACCTTATGAGCAGAACAGGCGCACGAGTACATAACGTTCTTTTAGAACATCAACGCCACCTACCAAGTTACACTCAATGGGAAGTACACGTTTCACCTGCTCCCTGGACGTTGACGATGCCTAAAGTTCAGACCACAATAAATGAAATAGAGAAGAAAAGCTCAGTGAGCAGTATGGTGGTGGCACAACTGGCTCTCGTCCATGTATACAATCAGTATCCCAGTTTCACTCAAGTGTACACAGACGGATCTACCGACGATCAAGAATCAGCTTCTGCATTTGTTATACCATCTTTAGACGCACATCGTTCGTTCCGGCTCTCACATCGATCATCCTCTACTACAGCTGAGTTAAATGCCATACTGTCAGCATTACAATATATTCGGCATGCAAGCATGATAAAGAAATGGGTCATATGCAGTGACTCCCAAGTGGCTCTCACATACATCCAATCAATGACCTATAAAAGTAACAACGGCGGATACATTTACAAAAATCTGATTGAAATGACGGCGGCAATGAAGGCAGGCCACGG
>JABSTQ010000946.1:0-54109 GCA_013358835.2 Ixodes persulcatus
TAAATAAATTAGGCAAGACGTCTGCATTCAACAAAGCAAAGGAACAGCACAAAGAAGCCCATAATTGTGCCATATTTCACAATTTTCTCAAAGTCTGAAGAAAAAAGTTGAGAGGAAACTTGGAAGTCATATTTTCCGCTCCTAACAAACTTAGCAGCTTGTGATAAAAAGTAAATACCTCCCCAGTAGTAGGAAACATGTACCAGTTTGCACAGCTCTCACTCAAAGCCTAGGAGGGCGGGGCCAAACCCGATCCGACCAATCACAGCGCAGGAGGGCGCGGCCAAACCCAATCCGACCAATCACAGCCAATCACTGGAATGGGAGAGAGGGAAAGGGCGGGGCCCTTTCCCTCTCTCCATCCCAGTGACCAATGCCAGGCAGTGGGCATCGATGGCCCCGCCCACAGGACATTAGCCGTGACCAATCGGAGCTCAGCGAGGTCCCGCCCTCGAGTCACGTGCTCGGTATAGGTGTGAAGTCACGTGCGCGTCGCGTGTCAGGCGCGAGCCAGAAGCGTGTCACTTACCATGATCTCAAACCACAAGCGTGGTTGACCAGCACAAGGGTGGAAAGTTGGGCTAGTTGGTAGTTCTTCATCTTGGTTTTAAAAGCGCACAGAAGACGAGGACAGAGTAAGAAACACAAACGACGGACGAGCGCTCACTCGCAACTGATAGGTTTTATTGGAACCTCAGAAAACACAAAAAGCATCCCGCCCCCCCCCCCCCCAGATCGCTCATGCGCACTGCAGCTCCTTGTTGTCAAACTACACATCTTAAAAACTGTAAAATCACGATGTTTACGTGTTGACACGTGTCGTTGTCTTTAGAAACGCCAACTCGGCCTAGGTTCCTGTGGAAAAAAACATTTTCCTGCGGAAAAAAAACATGTGAACTGTTTTGTTCGATGTCGGGTTTGTGTGGTGTATTGCATTCCTCTATCCTGTGGCAAAGTGTACGTGGGCCGAACTGGTCGCTGTGTTAATGAAAGGCTTAGGGAGCACCGTGCCTCTCTTCGAGTGACTCCGTCGGGCCACCAGGCTGTCCACTGTGACAGGTGCGGCTGCTCTCCAGCGTTCGGTGACATAAATATTTTGGGCACGTATAAAGAACAGAGGGCGAGAGAGATCTTGGAGGCCTTTTAGATAGCTTCTCGGGGAGAGGGATGCATAAGCCAACCCTCCCTTGCACTGACTGAGGCCGAGTTGGCGTTTCTAAAGACAACGACACGTGTCAACACGTAAACATCGTGATTTCACAGTTTTTAAGATGTGTAGTTGACAAACAAGGAGCTGCAGTGCGCATGAGCGATCTGGGGGGGGGGGGGGGGCGGGATGCTTTTTGTGTTTTCTGAGGTTCCAATAAAACCTACCAGTTGCAAGTGAGCGCTCGTCCGTCGTTTGTGTTTCTTACTCTGTCCTCGTCTTTTGTGCGCTTTTAAAACCAAGATGGTTGACCAGGTGTTGACAGCTGTGGTCATCATCTGATAACAACCACGTGATGTCACAGGGACAGAGGGCGCTATAGGACTTGAATTGCGGCGCTCAGGGCGTCTCACGTGTGATGTCACAGGGTTCGAGCTGCGTCCGACAGAGGGCGCTCACGTGATGTCGCACAGGGTTCGTGCTGCATCCAAGAGAGGGCGCTGCGCTCCGGTCACATGAGGGTGATGTGTTTTCAATTTGAATCGCTGCGCGGTAAATGCCCCTTTTATTCGATAAAAAGGCTTCGCGGCCGGCTGGGAAACCGAACTCGCTACTTCGTGCACACCAGCCCGACGCTCTACCCATTACTTCTGAGACCGCTTAAGTCGGGTTAGTGTTCGTGTGTGTGTGTGTGTGCATTCAGATCACCCGCGCAGGTCATGTGACCATGGTCGTGTGAAGTTGCTCGTCTTCCCATCACGTGATTTTGCGCGCGCGCGATTCAAGCGGTGCTCCCGGACTCATCACCTCGGGAATGGCTTTCGTAATCTGGGTGAAAAAAAAAAAACAACCCTCCACGGAATTTGAACGCGTCATTGCTCCAGGTCATGTGACGAAGCCTATCTATACAATTCCGTCATGCAGGAAGAAGTCTAGACAGGTTTTGATATGTCTCGAGAGCTCGGAATGTTATTTTCTTTTTTTTTTCATATGCAAATGAAATACATTGTTTTGACGCTCCACTCGGTCGCTTTTGTTTATTCAGTTGTCGCAGTTGGGCTCGGAACGTCACTTGTGCGCCGGAGGTCGATCTGACAATATGCTCGTGCGTGAACGTCTCGATGACTGCGAAGAAGAACACACTCGATGGAGCTATGTCGAAGCCTGCGCTGCACATCGAAAAGCAAACAACAACTTCTTTGTGTCTGCGTTGGATCTGCTGGTGGACCTCGTCATTTTTGGCAAGTTCGTTCCATATGAAGTGGACCCCATTGTGTTCAGGGTAATAGCCCACGTCTACGAGAGCTACAAGGGGCGGGACAAGGAGTGGGAATCGCACGAGCAGCCCTTTGTGCTCTTATCCCATTGGTCGGGCAAGGTGTTGACCAAGGTGACCGCATCGGAGACGACGGACGTGGTGGAATTCATCGCGGATACGCTGAAGACCATCAAACGCGCGATGTAATATAAGCACCACATCGAAGCCACCTACATCCATTGCCTGGCTACCGACGTTCTTCGATATCGCCTCATCACCGTGGATACCGTAGACTCGTGGAAATAAAAAAACGAACCCTAAGATGACTGCGTGTCTCTCTCCTATGGTTGGTCGCCTTGTTAAAGACTGGACCCTGATAGCGGTCCGGTCAGCCTGCTATCGACCTACGTACAGATCGGTCGCGAAGAAGCGAAATGAGGGATCAGTTTTACGTGAATCTGTTCTCAAATGCCTCGTCGGACATTTTTCACGACAATAGTTTGAGCAAATTCAAAGTACAATTGTCCTAAACTATTATATTAAATGAACCGTACGAGGCAGCCCTAGAGGAACTTAACTTCCCATTTAGCATCAAGAATGCGACGAGCCCATCTAACGAGCTGTACTTGGTCAGGCCTACGGATGTCGGGAAAGTGGAAGGCAGCAAACAGCTCCGAATACAGCCAAAGCGAGACTTTATCGCGCTGGTGAAAAGTGCCCTGCGAGAACTCTTTGGTCCCAAGACGAGCTTCGAGCGAAAAGGAAAATGTTACTCTATAAGCTTGGAGTGAAACAACGCACTGCGCATGTCACCTACATTGTCGAAAAAACTCGGATTTGCAGAGATAGTTTGTGGAACAGGTCAGCCCGTGGAAGGCAGCCCCGTGGAGAAAGATACATTCGATCGTGAGGTAGAGGTAGAGCTGACGAGGGTAAAGCACCTGATGACTCAGGACCGAATTGAGATCCTCGAGGGCTTCTACGAATCGTCAAAAGATATCATTAACGCGATAAACAGCGCCTACCAGTCTCATCTTAAGCTCAACTCCTCGAAAATATTGCTTCGTTATAATCCATACATCAAAGTCGTAGAGTTACAGTTGCACCACAGCGGGTATATCTTAATCAATGCTCACTTATCCCACATGCTTGGCTTCGGCCAGAAAAGCGTGTACAATTCCTTCTCGGTGGCAGACCGTGATGTTATATTATTTCCCAGCAATTACATTTTTACCTATGGCGATATCATAGAAACGGTGCACGTCGGCGACGTGAAAGCTCCTCTCTTGAGAGTCGTCCCATTCGTAGTGTCAAAACGAAGCGAAATAATATCGTATTCCTTCAATCTATCACAATATAAGAAGGTGATCGTAAAAGAAGTCAGCACCATTTGTCTCGAGCTTGTTGGCGAGAGAGGAAGCTACATCCCATTTCTGGACGGATCGGGTCGCGTTGCAGCCACTCTTCATTTTAGAAAATGCACGTAAAGTCCCCACCGTGTTGTCTAGAACATTTCTCGGGTTCCGGAGAAAGACCGCTCACGCATTTTGTGTCCGGGCCCCTGTTCCAAGTTGGGAGCGGACTACTGTCGGACATTTATCAGAGGCTATCGCCAGTGTTTACAAAGCGAGTGGCCCCTTACCTGGCTCGAAAGCTAGTGTCCACGGGTAGAGATATCGCAGAGCGAATGAGACAGGGTTCCTCGCTGAAGGACGCCGTAAAGAAGGGAAATGGCCGCACGTATCGAAGCACCAGAGACGAGTTTCACCAAAAGCTGCAGTCTGGCGGTGGGCATAAAAGAAAGGCGTCCAGCCAGTGCTGTTCCGTTTCTGGACGACAAAAGAAACGAAAGGTCGTGCATGACTTTTTCGATACCTAAAAAAATGACGGGCGATATTTTTACCCTGCACGAGCGTTCCTGTCTGTGCACAAGCGGAGAGCTCGATCTGTTCTCTCTTCCGCCTACGTATTTTACTTTGGAAAAGTCCGAATATATCGAATTCTTTCCGGTCGCCATGACAGCACCCACTTCCGTCTTAGAATTTCACGTTCCGTCTCTAGGACCTCGCTTTTACGATCTGAAATCAAGCTTCCGGCACATCCAGTCACAAATCGTGTGAGCCAATGGCGATCCCGCGAGCACCACCGCGACGGACGGAACTGTCACGCACGATAAGGTCATACCGGTTCAGGCATTTGGAAGCTCCCTTTTTCAATACTTTCACGTGTATCTTAATCAGACTTTGGTGAGCCAGTACGAGAATTATGCTTATCGTTCCTATCTCGATATTCTCCTGCACGCAAACCAGACGAGTAGGGATCACTCTCTTTCCGCGATGTTGTACGAAAAAGACCCGGTAAATACGTCCAAAAAGCTCGACATTCCCGCCGATGCTAAGGGCCTTATGGCACGTTTTAAAAGAACCGAAGGAAGTACGCTCTGTGATTTGTTTTGTCCTCTTATGAGGGACTTATGTTACCAGGACAAGCTTCTCTTGAACGGGGTGGATATTCGTATCGTGCTGCGGAAAAATACCGAAGATTTCAGGCTCTTGGCCGCTTCGACGGTCCCCCAGAAACACGTCGTCCAACTTCCTCGCATTGTGCTCTACATTCGATGCGTCCAAGTTGCCCCGACGGTGCTTGTGGGCATCGAAAGACGTCTGCAGTCCTCTCCCGCGACTTATCTACTACGTAGGGTGGAGATCAAGACCAGAACCGTTTCGACCGGTGTGTCGCGCATTCTCCTCGACGATCTGTATCCGCATCGAGTGCCGTCAAAGCTCCTCGTCGCTTTCGTGAAGAGCGAGGTGTTTCAGGGAAGTCGCGAGCACGACCCATTCAAGCTCGAACACTTCAACTTGAAAACGGCGGTCCTGGACGTGGGTGGCTGCCAGCAGACGGAGCAGTTTGATTTTGCTCAAGATCTGTACATGAAGGCCTATATGAGCTTCCAACACCACCTCAATCGAAGGGACGTCCCCAACTCTAAAGGTGCCTTCTCAAAAGACTCCTTTCTGCTCTACTATATTTTACTCCGGACAGTGAAGAGCAGAGTCTTTGTCCAATCTCCACGGCGAACGTGAGACTCACCTTGACCTTCAAGCAAGATCTAACTAAAGCCATCACCATTCTCTTTATGTCAGACACGCCTCGCGTCCTGGAAATTGACAAGGAGAGAAACGTCAAGTTTGCCACTTGAAATGGAAGAACACGAATTTTACCTAATGTTCGCGGGAAATCATTGCACGCGTCCCTGGTTTCGTGGCACGTTCGCGAGCGACGAGATTGGTCAAGAGACAGCGTCACCCGATCTTTACGTAGTGAATACGGCACCGAGGTCTTCGTTCGGTGAACACTGGGTTCTTTTCTAGGTATGCTCAAAGGACAAGGCAATTAGTTATTTTGACAGTTTCGGAATGATTCCGATTCACGGGGAATTTTACGACTTCATTGGAGGCGCAGCGAGTTTCTTCTACTCCAAGAGAAGAATTCAAGGGACTCTGTCGCACACGTGCGGACTTTACTGTCTATACGTGGGTGCGCGCCTGTGTTGCGGTGTACCGCTCCGCGAATGCATCCAAGCTTTCTCGTCGAGCGACTACCGACGGAACGACACACACATTTCCATACTCGTGCGCAAGCAATTTCCTTCTCCTGCGCTAAAGCTCTTCTGCTGCTCCGCTCTGTAACCTGATCTCGAAATGAATGAATGAATGAATGAATGTTTATTTTTTTCCGGAATCAACCGAAATGGAGACAAGGACTAAAGGCTCGAAGCCTGACAATGTCTCTGTCCCCAATGCAGCGCTTTCCAGCAGCACAGAGTTTACAGAGTTAACGCTTAGTAATAAACAAGATATTCATTTTTAGAATATACTAGAAAAACAACTAGTTATTGCATACAAATTCAAATAATAAGGGGTTATCACTGCCCACCATGAGTGTCCTGAGTTCCCTTTTAAATTTACTAAAATTGTTATTAAAATCTAAGTGGTCTTTATTGTTATTCATATAGTTTTTGTTTGTGAATCAGTCATCAGAATGATTCACAAACACTGACTGAATCAGTCATCTGAATCAGAATCATCGACCACAAACAAAAACTATAAACATATAGTTTTTGTTTGTGAATCAGTTGTAATAACTTAAAATAATATATCTGATTGACCTTGAGAACGCCATATTTTTTAAAAAGTGGTGCAGTGTGCAGGTCTTGTATTTTACCCTGATAATTTTCAAGTAGGCGCAACATTTTTTTCTGCAGTGTGAGAAACGAGTTATAGTTTGTGGTCGATGTCGTGCCTACACTAGAAGACAATAACAGAGCCTAGAGTAAAAGAGCGAATAATATAAGTTTTTATTTAGCCATGTTGGTATAAGGTTCCCTATTTTATATATACATCCAACCGACCGTGAAAGCTCGGAACTTAATTTGTTCACGTGTGTGTTCCAATTTAGCTCTTGATTAAACCAAACTCCCAAAAAGTTTGTTCGTGGACTTGTTCTATAATTTCATCTTTAAAATGTATAACTAAGTTGGTACTGCCGCGTTTGTTTTTAGGTGCAAATAGTATAGACTTCGTTTTTTTCGTATTTAAATTTAGCTTGTTTGCTTGAAGCCATGTAGCTAGGTCGGCAAGATAGCTATTCGTCAATAGTTCTAACTCGGCTTTGGATGAGTCTTCAAAAAATACGCTGGTGTTATCCGCATACATAACAAGCTCATGAGATCCCGTGATTGCTGTAATATCGTTTATATATAGAAGAAACAAACGGGGACCTAAGATCGAACCTTGTGGGACTCCGCATTTTATTTCCATTGTACTTGAGACAATGTTATTCATTTTAACAAATTGAAATCGATTTTCAAGGTAATTTTTTATGAGAGCCAAAGCTATTCCACGTATTCCATATGTATGTAGTTTTCTGAACAGTATGTCGTGTTGTATAGTGTCAAACGCTTTACTTAGGTTTAAAAAAATTCCTAGTGTATATATAGTTTATTATCAATATTGTATATTATTTTGTCCTTTGCCTCTACGAGTGCTTGCTCCGTGGATTTACCTTTCTGAAATCCATATTGTGATTTGTTAATCACATGATACTTAGATAAAAATTGGTCTATTCTGATTTGTATAACGCCCTCAAATAATTTAGAGAATATAGGCAAGACCGAGATTGGTCGAAAATCTTGTAAGTCTTCTCCGCCCCCTTTGTAAACAGGTGTAACTTTAGCAATTTTAAGTTGCTCAGGAAATATACCCGTTTTTAACATGCAGTTTATGATGTGCGATAGGATGTTGCTAATATCTTGGGAAACGTATTTAATAGGAACTGGTATAATATCGTCGATGCCAGCAGCTACATTATTTTTTTTTATTTTTGTTATTAGTAGTTCTATTTCCTGTGGGGTGACTGGTGATAACATTATCGAGTTAGTAAGGGAAGTCGTGCTAGGTCTGTCGTAATATTCTTGCGTATCTGCAGTACACTCGCCAACTTTTTCAAAATGCTCGTTCACTGTGTTAGATAAGTCCAACCCGCTCACACGCTTGCCATCGATATTCACAAATTGTATTTCTGTGGCGCGATTGCTACTGTTTGTGAGGGTATTTACCGCTTCCCATACTTTTCTGGGCTCATTCTGGACGCGAACAAATAGGCGTTGTTAATAATCTTGTTTTGTATTTTTCAAATCAGTTGTTAGCTTATTTCTGTACTTTTTATACGCTGCTAAAAGATCTTGATCTCTGCTTTTTAAGAAAATCATGGTATTTTTTTTTTATTTAATCCGAGCGTATAACTCATTAGTCATTCAAGGTTTGCGCAATCTATCTTTTCTTTTGTTCATCAGTTTAAGTGGGAAGGCAGTGTCATAACATATTTTAAGTTTTTTAGAAAAGCTGGCGTACGCGATATTTGGGTCGCGTTCAACATACTCACTGTTCCAATCGATGGCAGTGATTAGGTCACGAAACTTTCTCAAGGAATCTTCGTCTATTTTCCTGTAACTGTAACCACTACGTTGAGTTTGCTTTTTTTTAAGGAATGGTGCAAAACAGAAAATAGGTAAATGGTCCCTTATGTCGCCTGTAAAAATGCCAGAAGATACCTCATGAATGTTTAAATTAGTTATACATACGTCGAGACAAGTAGCGGTATCTGAGGTCACCCTCGTGGGCAGTGTTACCGTATTAATACATCTGAAGGTGCACAACACATTTTGTAATTCAAACGCATGCTTTTCTTCTTTATGTAAATCGATATTTATATCACCCATTATAAAAAATGGCTTAGCTGTTGAGCCAAGAAACCCAAGCAAGTCCTCACAGTAAGATATAAACGCAGATTTGTCTCCATCCGGTGGTCTATAACCAGCACAAACAATAACTCTTCCGGCATCCACAACAAGAGACTCGACGTCTGTCGAGATAGCGGAAAACTCGTCTAACACATAGCAAGGAATGTCTTCTCTTAAATAAATCGCAACCCCTCCTCCTCTTTCATTTTTCCTGCCCAGGCTGGTGCATTCATAGCCACTGAAATAAGGGGGCTCAGATTTGTCGGGGATCCACGTTTCCGTACAAAGCAAAGCATAAAAATTTATACATAATGATTCGAAAAACAAATTTAGATTGTCTTGTTCATTGTTTAAGCTTCTTGTATTAAAATGTACCAAGGAAAAATGTGAGTTATAACTTTGTTATGTTTGATTGAAAAATGAATCGTCGTAGTATCTGCAATCTACTGGGGGTGACACAGTCATTTTTGTCAAAACTTAGTTGGCCTCCGAGTTGTCTACAAATTGTCAAGGTCATCGTTGCACTTGATGTGAACAGCGCGTGCTCCTTCAGTTTTTCGGACAAGAATCTTTCCGTTTGTATGCCATACATAGGCGTAGTTCTTCGCATTGGCGCGTTCTTTAGCTGCCCGAAGAAGCTCCCGATTACGCCGAGTCAGGTTCTCTTGGATGAACAATCGCGGGGCACTGTTCTTTAGCTTATTTTTTTTCTTAAGCCATGCATCTCTAGTCTGTTGCCTTGCGAAATGAATAATCACTCCGGGCACATTTCCTTGTCTAGCGGGTAGCCTATGAACCGATACAATGTCGGACTCGGTGAGGTGAGGTACCTCTAGTTTGTTAGCAACCTCATTCAACGAAGTAATCAGATTCTCGTCCTGCGCCGCAGGGATCCCATGAACCTCTACATTGAGACGCCTGCTCCGAAATTCGAGTTCATTAACCTCCTGCAGGAGCTGATCCCGTACGTGTTTACTTTTATCATCCTTCTCTTCGAGTTTTGTTACTCTCTTTCTAAGTTCTTTGATTTCGGTCTTTTGAGTATTGAGGTTCTGTTTGATTTCCTCGAAGCTTTTAGCCATGAACTGGATGGAGAGCTCCATACTGTCTACCTTCTCTTTTAGAAGAGGGAGGCTTTCCAACTTCTGGTTGATAGATACCAGAAGATTTCTCATATCGAGTTCAGGCTGATGTTCCTCACCACCACCAGCCTGCAATCCACCACTCCTGCAGGCTGGGCACCGCCAGCCCTTTTTAGCATAAAGCCACAAAAAGGACAGAAAGCGAGGATGGATTTTGTTTCTTTTTTTATTCAATATGCATGCATCTAAGATATTCTAGAGACATGGAGAAACAGATGGCGCGCGCAAAAAAACACGAGACTGAAAAACAAAAGCGAACGAGCGGATTGTCAACACAACGTATACTTAATTTGCATATAAAAAAAAATCACATTCCGAGCTCTCGAGACACGTCCAAACATGTCTACACTTCTTCCTGTTAGGTACGTGTACTTGTATCGCGCGGTCAGCTCCGAGCTTGGGGAGCATCCGCTTTTTCTTTTTATCGGTTATCCTTCATTGGGTAAACATTGTGATTTGGGTATATCTTCGCACTGTTGCGACGCGTGTAAGCATTTATCGTTAAGCAAAAGCCGCGCGAGTCTCCCGCCGCGCTGGAATGTGCTTCGCGCGAGTACTTAGAAACGTGTCTGCGATGCCTTCTTTTCACTCGTCTACGAGCGTAGCATGCATGGTCATGTCTTCGGGCCTGGACAAATTTTGTTTCCAAACGCCGGCGTCAATCACGATGATTGGATCCTCTAAATCGGGCAAAAGTACGTATATTCGCAAATTGTTGAGATTTAGAAGAGAAATGTTCGACAAAGAGTTTCACGTCGTCTACTTCGTCTATGTGTTTCCCCAGAGCTGGTTTTCGGAGACAAGCGGGGTCATTTTCACCAAGGAGATCCGCAAAATTTAGACCCCGAAAGAGACTCGCTGATCATATTCGACGACTTTCTCGCAAATCGAACGAAGCTCAAAGACATTTGTGAATATTTTATAGGAGCTGCTCATCACTATAATGCTTCGGTCATTGTCATCACGCAGAACATGTTCCTCCAAGACGCGTACTTTAGAACAATAAGCCTAAATTCTTCGGCCTTAATTATATTCCGTTCAGTTAGGATTGCCGATCAGCTCCAAGAGCTATCCCGACAGCTCTTTGGGGGCAGTAGGCGGCAGGTTCTACCGCGCATATATTCGGACGCGTGTAGAACGCCGTTCAGTTACATTCTGATCGACCTATCGCAAACTTGTCCCGATAATTTTCGTGTGAGAGCAAAAATCTTGCCGGACGAGGGTCCGGAAGTCGTGTACGACACGTCCGTCTCCTAATGAACCGCATCACCAAGCACGCAAGATTCTTGCACCTGTTGTCGGAAGCCAAATCGTGTAGGCAAAAGGAATCACTACTACGTCACGCCAAGGAGGAGCATCTGAAAATAATTAGGGAAATTTGTTTAAACCTGTGCGCCGGAAACCTCCCTCTCTCCGCAGCTATAAAAAAGAAAGTGAAAATATTTGCACCCGTCATACGGTCACTGGGAAATCGAAAAGACACTCACAAGAACGTAAGAAAGACGTTGGTATTGAAAGGAGGTTTCCTACCCCTGATCCTTCCTGCTCTTCTAGGCCTCATATCAACGATCGGGGGAAGAGCCATCGCAAAGGCTATCGGAGTCTGAGATGCATGAAAAAGTACCATCTCGTACCTTACACAGAAAACATTCCCGAGATTCTGAAAGAAGACAACGACGAACCGGACGACATCAAGCTAAAGAAAATAATTCAAACGCTACACAAAATGTTACGTCCGTACACGTCGAATGAGAGTAGCGCACACAGTGAAGAGTTTAGAGCGACACCCATTAGCACGGAAGAACGGACAACGCAGACGAGCGAGCGTGGGGACAATCCTTCCGTCATAGTCAATTACTTGAGCAAAACCTACCGACAAAAGGGTCGATCGCTTCTGGCTCTACTGAGGCCGGTGCCCACCTGGAACCCGCAAACCTTGGAAATTTCGATTCACGAAAAACCTCTACAGGGATCCAACATTGTGGACCTGGTTTCCTATTTAGTTTCACGCTCAAAGAAATTGCCAATTCCGGTTCATTTCGATCGCGACACGAGGTTATTGGTCAAAGAGAACCTGACAGTGACAATCGTGAATCAAGATCGCTTTAAAAGAAGGACCCTCAAAGCGCGGGCGACCATTTGTCGAGGTGCGTCTTCTTCTTCGGTCACTTCGCCGAAGCGCCTTCGTACCGCTTCCCCGGAGCAGCGGAGTGCAGGATCACCGACCTCATCGCCGACCGAAGCGGCTCCTGCTGATCCCGTTTCTACCGCCGCACCTCGTGCCTCGCAGCGCCTGGTCGAGAGAGCATGGAAGAAATTCTAGACAAGGATTACTTTAACGAGGAGGAAATTCTTTCCGCTTTTCACCCACGACACCGAGCGAAGGACGAGACGATCCTCGGCGCGATTTCCTCGGTAATTGCCTCCACCCCCGAGGGAACGCTGGTGGTTCACGGAGAGCCGCTCGAGGGATCCAGCATTGTAGAGCTTCTGCACTACGAGCTGTACAACAGGCAGCCTCCTTGGATGAGAGGCGCCATTTCCTCTCTCATCAATTGTCACCTAAACCTGACGGCGTTTAGAGCTCGGCACTACCGACCAACAAAGCGGTGCGTCCAGAAAGCATGTCTTCGTCACAAAAGAAGGGGAGCAGAGCCGTCTACTACGAAGCAAGTCATCCAGCCTCTTTCGGTGGAATCAACAGGCTCGCACGACATACGGGACGAAGAACGGCGGAAAAGTTTCTAGAATGATCGGACGCATATACGCTGTTCAGGGAAACCAAGCGCCCTCGCGTTTACCGCAAAACGCTATCCTTGGGACTGCGAGACGTCTATCAAGCTGACCTAGTGGAAATTCAAAAAATTGCCAAATACAACGATGGAAAACGATATATTTTGTTTGTGATTGATACGTTCTCACGATTTCTCACCGTCGTCCCCATAGCTCGAAAGACGGGCGAGGAAGTTGTCAGGGCGTTGAAAATTGTCTTTCGCAAAATGGGGAAAAGCAGGCGTTTATGTACGGATCGTGGTCGTGAATTTTACGGAAGATTGGTCGTCTCGTTTCTGGAGATAAACTACATTAAATTGTGTTCCGTGAATTCGAAGCAAAACGCTTCGATAGTGGAACGCGTACAACGCACCATAATGAGTCGGGTTTACAAGTACTTTGAGCATGCACGAACCAAACGATTAATTGAAATCCTCCCGGAAATCGTCAAATCTTATAATTTTAGCCACCACAGGACACTGAACGCTAAGCCGGTCGACGTTACCCCACAAAACCAGACCGAATTTTTCTCTCACTTATTCCCCGATCCCGGTCGCGTGAAAATACCTAAATTTCGCGTGGGTGAACATGTGCGCATCTCCAAAGATCGTCACCTTCTCGTGAAGAAGTACAAGCAGTCGTTCACGGACGAGGTGTTTATCGTGGACCGAATTCAATTAGGTTTGCCCAATACCTACCACCTTGTCGATATGGTGAGAAAAGAGCCCGTTCTCGGCTGTTTTTACGAGGCAGAACTGCAGCGCGTTTCCCTGGCCGAAAACAAGACCTGGATTGTGGAGAAGATTTGGAGACGCCGACGTGCGCCCCATCTGCAATACCTCGTAAAATGGAGGGGCTACGATTCCTCGCACAACAGTTGGGTTAATGCGAAGGATTTTGAGCAATAAAAGAGATGAAGAAAAAACTTTTTCGTGTCCTTTACGCGACGCGTCGAGCCTCGTGGGCTCTGTGTGCACATCGCAATACACGAACACGTAGCGAGTATTATAATTTTTATTTAAAACTTTTTACAGAAGCAATATAGCTTCACGATCGAGATTTATTCTGTACAATGAGGCTTTCCTTCCTCTGATCAGTCGCCGAATTCGATAGATGTTCAGAGGACATCTTCGAAGGTACATGGACTCGCTGATGATGCAGCTGTCTTCACACTCGAGATCATATTTCCGGGGAGCAAGAACGTCCAGCTCATTGAGACATTGCTTCAGCGCCTCAGTCTGATTTCTGTCCAAATTTACACCGGCTCTTTTCGGATAGCCCTCTTTTGACCATACACGTATTGCTAGCACGGATGCAGGACACTGATGTACTTTGATCTCCTTGTTCAGACTCATCTCGAGCGTGCAATTTCCGTGCAGGCTCGCGTGCGACATGCTGACGCCGATGGTGATCACGCTGACAATTAGAAAGGAGCCCATGATGAATGGGAGAAGAGACTTGACGGACGCGAGCGTCACCGCCATAATGACGGTGCGCCGTCGTCATATACCACATATATATAGGACATTGCGTAAACATGCGACAGTTATGTGTGGGGCGCCAGGAGGCTAAGAGACCGCGAACACCGTTTGAATCGCGCGCGCGAAATCACGTGATAGGAAGACGAGCAACGTTAGCGCCCAGCGATGCATTACGTCACATGACCATCGTCACATAACCTGCGGCAATGACGCATCCTGTTTTTAACCGCATTACAAAAGCCATGTGGCAGGAAAACACGTGATCTGAATTGCACACACACACACACGACCAACTAACCCGACTTAAGCGGTCTCGGAAGCAATGTGCTCGTAGCTCAGGGGGGTAGAGCGTCGGGCTGGTGTGCACGAAGTAGCGAGTTCGATTCCCAGCCGGCCGCGGAGCCTTTTTTTATCGAATAAAATGGGCATTTACCGCGCAGCGATTCAAATTCAAAACACGTGACCGGAGCGCAGCGCCCTCTGTTGGATGCAGCACCAACCCTGTGCGACATCACGTGAGCGCCCTCTGTCGGACGCAGCTCGAACCCTGTGACATCACACGTGAGACGCCCTGAGCGCCGCAATTCAAGTCCTATAGCGCCCTCTGTCCCTGTGACATCACGTGGTTGTTATCAGATGATGACCACAGCTGTCAACACCTGGTCAACCACGCTTGTGGTTTGAGGTCATGGTAAGTGACCTCAAAACACAAGACACGCTTCTGGCACGCGCCTGACACGCGACGCGCACGTGACTTCACACCTATACCGAGCACGTGACTCGAGGGCGGGACCTCGCTGAGCTCCGATTCTTCACTGGCTAATGCCCTGTGGGCGGGGCCATCGATGCCCACTGCCTGGCATTGGTCACTGGGATGGGAGAGAGGGTAAGGGCCCCGCCCTACTGCGCTGTGATTGGTTGGATTGGGTTTGGCCCCGCCCTTCTGCGCTGTGATTGGTCGGATCGGGTTTAGCCCCGCCCTCCTGGGCTTTGAGTGCAAACTGGTACAAGTTTCCTACTACTCTCCCCAAGTGCAACTGTCGGCTGCAAAAAGGAGCATAAAAACACCTTTGTTTCTAGTACAGAAAAGTAATGTACACTCTTTCCCTGTCTTGTGGAAAACTATACATTGGCCAGACCAGAAGGTGTCTCAACGATCGCATTCGATACCATAAAAACACTTTCACCAGCAAAGACTCCAGACATTTAGGAATCGGCTGTCGAGATTGTGGCTGCTCAGTACTACTGAGCCACTCCGCCGTGCTCGGCAAGTGGCGGTGATGTCAGAACGGCGCCGAGTTCTTATTGGCTTTGATTGGAACGATAGTGGGTAGACCTCTATGCTAGATGCCATGATGTCTCCCTACGTTTTTTTTTCAATCAGCCAATAAGAGCTCGGCGTTCTGACATCATCGCAACCGTTGTGCAAGAAGCAGACGAACTTCCACTCCGCATAGCACCTGTACCGGAAGTGGGATTATTACTTTGGACTGGGGTTGATTACTGATCTTATCGCGAGAAACCAATGCCAGTGTGCTCTGTAGTACAATGAGCTGAAGCACACATTTGGTGCCGGATGTGAATGTTTCAAAATGTAACCATGGCATGGTAGTGCTTGGAGTCACGAAGCAGCGAAGCCATTTCTTATATGTCTCACACTCGCAGCCTTTCAGAAGGTATTCCGTGCCGCGTGGGGTGTGCATCCATATATTTAGCTCACAGTTGATCTGACCGCTACCACAGAGACAACTTGACCTCAAGACCTCCGGTTGCTGCTTGTGTGAACCGCAAAATTATTACCGCACTAGCATAAATCATATCTTAAAATATGATTGCGGACTCTGGAACCCTAAACTGCTACGCCTAACATAGAAGATTGAAAATATGTTCACTCGGTACTTTTAGAATGCCTACATTTGTGAGGAAAGTGTGACCAACTTGTGTTGTTCCTTTTAATGCAATTCACTACAAATTCTATTACATCGCCTCTGTCTCAAATACATTCGCGCAATTAAGCGGTAGCGTCGATAAGAATAAATATTTACTGCTTTCCAAGTATCTTTCCCATGTGTGATGCCTAAACAATGTAGAAATTTTCACGTTAAATACTTACAATTTGAAAGTCTTTTCCTTGCAATTTTCTACTACGATTGCCAGTCGCAACGAAGGACACTTCAACAAGCGAGTGAATATAGTAAAGTAATAAATTCCATCCGCATCATTAAAACAGTTTAGGGCTAGATGCCTTCTGTTATACAAACAACCTGTCAGTCTAACATTGTCAACATTAAAAACGACATCCCAGATACACTGTTAATCACCACGAGCAAAATTTAAAACACAACGTACCATTTTATTGAACAGAAATATACAAACATTTACAACAGTGTTTTGGAGGCAGTTCAACCTCCCAAAATGCAATGCGGAATTGGGCACAGTTCGAAACACAATACGCACGTAATATCAACGTTGATCAGGGAACAATAGCAATGTATCTCACTGAGAAAAAATATCACAACCGAGTTCATTTGTCGAAATCCTTGACACATCATGAGATAGTACAGTTTATCTGGAAGTCTGTTCACGCAAAGCGTAAACAATTCGCAGTGAATACGATTGTGGAGTCAGACACTCATTTACTGACATAACAATCATCCAAAGCAGATATGTCGTCCAACTCAATCAGGTCAAAGAGTTTTTAGCCTGACACAGGAGACAGCGAGACAAATGTTGAACATTTTGGTTCGTCCCTGTTATACCCACACACACACAGTCAAAAGAGTACGTGATTGCAATTGTTTTTTTTTTTTCATTTTACTACCAAATGTAGAGAATGCACTTCCAATTGCTTAGAGAAATCTGAAAACGTTCAGAAGCTGTGTTCGCGATAACAATTACTATATCTTCTCAGGACACAGAAATGACAACACCTCGTCTCTTTACACCGCCATAACGCCGGTGTCAATGCTAGAACAGACATTAAAACGTCTAGTAATAATGCATGTTTGCTGGTTTTCGAATTGGTTAAATAACAGTTATCTAGCTAGTTACATTAATTGCGTTTACCACGTTTCTTTCTTCGGAGTCGTCTTGACACACGCTCTTCTTCCGTTATCGGTTGCCGACCGTGACGAGCCAAGCTGAAAGCGTCTGTGGAATTTAGTGGCAAACTTGCCAGCCTGCTGATCCACTATACTTCGTTTCACCTTAGGTCCGAGCGCGGGCGATGTTATGAGCCGAAGGGCCAATCAAACAGCGCAAAAAGCGCAACGTCATGGCGTGCTCTGTGCGCTTGATAGGACTAGGCGGTGTACGAGCACGCACTGAGAGACAGCGAATACCCGCTGGTCCTATCAACTGCACAGAGCACGCCATGACGTTGTGCCTCTTTCGCTGTTTTATTGGCCCTTCGGCTCTTTACATCGGCCGCGCTCGGACCGAAGCTCAAACGAAGTATAGTTGTGATGCTTAGAGAATGCTTATCAGTTAGTAGTCCTCGAAGTGATCTATAGAGAGTCACTGAAATATGCGAAGCGGCTACGTTTTTAGTGTTAGTTGATCTACATTACTTATCGTGATAATATGTTAGTGTGAGTTGATACCCTGCAACTAATTGCGTGTTTATGGTTTCAAGAACTGTTTTAAGGCATCTGCTCTTTAAAACTTACAACCATCTTTCGACCTCCCTCTGTCGGTCCTGCTTAGACGCGTGTAATTATGCCTTCTACGATGCTGCCCTAGCAATTTGTATTTATTAAACCACCGGTCGGACACATGCTACCAACAAAGAGATTCGGTAGAAATGTCGAGGTCTTATTCCTTGTAAGAAATACCTTCTGTGTTATGACTGTAGTAGCATCAATATATCATTTTCAATGCTATAGTGCTCTGATGTAGTAAAAACAACCTAAGGGAGAACAACCTATTGGAAAGAATATATATTTTTTTAAATTTTAGTTCTAAGGCATAACTTAATTAGTAACAGTAGCTTAATGCTAACAATACCGAAAAACCAGACTCAAATGGCTTTACTAGTGTGGTGAATATACGACCAAGTGTGCAGCGTGAGTAAAATCAGTTAATAAAATTCGTCCTATTTTAATTTAGGTAGTTAATTCAGAACCGAATTTAAGGGACCGTGTGTTTCCTTGTGAAATAGTGGTCAAAGCAAGTGTAGGTCAAATTAGGTTGTCCATGTACAGAACTGTTCAACATTCCTGTCGTTTGCTTAAAATTCTACAGAAACCCCTCAGCCGAACCGCCGTCTGAAGACTGAATCATTTATGGGAGGATACGTGAATTACACGTTACCTTGCTCTTTCTTGTCCACTGCGGTATCAATGAGCTAACTGGATTATGCGCCTTGGCTCTTATTCCGTAGCGTTTGCATTCTGGTGACCTCCATCAGACGATGTCGTTGAAGTGAGAACTTAAATTGAGTACTGTCAAGACTATTTTTCACATCTAGTTGATGTACACGATTCAAAACGCACTGGGTATGTAGAGTAGCGGATGATATGAAAAAGCCGAGGTGGGCATGGGGCCTAGGAGGCATGCCGCACTATTCATAATGTAAGAAGGCTCACCATTATTGAGGCTTTAGCACATGTTCAATTCCTGCCTACGCTCCCCCCTCTGGACTGGCTGTCGCTGAGGTAATGTTGATTTGAGCTCCGATTGTAGAGGCGCTTCATGACAAAAGGTAAAATCAAGCTTGGTTGAAACCACTTGAGCGATCAGTTTTTGGGCGTTTGAAAATAAGTACTAGGAATAACAAATGATAATCGCAATTTTAATTTTATTTCACCGAGCACAACTCTTTCTCAAAGTCTGCGTCTCCCCTTTATGTTCAGCTCTCTAAAGTTATATAGAAGCCATTTATCGTTTTTATTCCGTGGCATTATCACGTAATACACAAACACTGCTTTCTAAACTCTAAGATATCTGGCCTTTTCTATTGTAATGCAGGAAACGGGGTAAAAAAAAGGCGCTGATATCTTTATTGACTCAAGAATCAGCGGCTGACTGAATGGGAGTTACGACAAAAATCGAACGGCCGCTAAAATTCTGCTTGGGCACACAATAGCATCAATGATATATCAGCATTATTCTGGAAGCTTTTAGATAGCACTGGAGGTCTCCGGAGCCCGGCGTTAACCTAGCTTTTTTTATATCGTGCGCCACTGTACAGGATATCGCAGCCAAGAAGTTTTCATGAACGGCCAGTTTTCCTTGCGTAGCCATTAAGTAATTAGAGTCATTATATTTTATATGATTACATAAATGCGTTTGGCATTTAGCATTGTAAATAAATCTAGAAAAGTTGTTGGTACATCGCCCATTTGTTTTGTAGCGTCTGTTGTACGTGAAGTAGTCCCAACTGCATGACTGAATTTGCTGATTGGTCAAAGCAACATAACTAAAGGAAATGACTCAAAATAATTAATTAACTCTTTCAAATCTATGCAGACAGTGTTTCATAGGAGTATTAGATTAAAGATCCTTGTATAATATAATGTAAGATTAATAAACAATGCTTTAAAAATTCTAAGTCACGACATATTTTTCATCTAAGAGTGAGTTATTATGTACGGAAGATGAGACATTCCATACAGGGTTGGCTCCTCGGTAAGGATTTACCACTAAGCAAGCCAAAGCATTCGACTCCCCTGCTGTTCATGTTCACGTTAAACTAAAGACCGTTTATAAAACAAATATAATAAGGGTCCCAGCTGCTTCCAAATACTGTCCGGAGTTTCTCTACGCGTTAGGAGGTTTTCTCCTCAATTGCAAAGCAAACAACACAATACTCTGACTTCATAAATGCTGAGCTGATGCCGCACTGTGGTCCGCGTGCCGTTTTTCCGGGGCCTCTGTTAATCGCAGTGTGACATGTGTGGCTGCTCTTGTAGAGCACTTTTATTTTAGGCATTGCATCGTCTATTTTGATATGCCACTTTTTATAGCTGCCGTATTCTGTGGCATCAAAATACATAGTAACACCCACGTGAAACTTCTTTTTACTTCTTCTCAAGACAATTTATATGCTAGAGTGAGGAAGTCACAAACTTTGAGTAAAAGTCTAATTTGCACATTTGTGCCTAATTTACTCATTTATACTAATTTACTAATTTATAAGTTAGCACAATTATATCAATATTCAATTTTATTTAATGCAATGGGGGAAAATAGCTGTTGGTAGCGTTGATTACACTGGCGCGTTGCTTCATACTTTTTCCGTTTAAGTGGCGAGTAAATTAATATTGCATAAGTAACGGGAATCAACAATCTTTATTTAAATGAAGGTTTTTAAAAGTAAAACGGTAAAATTCAACTACAGAAATCATGTTAAAATGGTGACTATCTTACGTGCCGAACTTTAATCTTGTAAAAAAATAGTATGAACTGTGAAATTAGCTGCAAGCCTTTCTTTACTATAGAGAACCTAGCTGCGAGCCCTAGCTTACTGGGAACCCAGATCAAATTCTTCCCCCCCCCCCCAAATCTGCAAATAATATTATCAGGTGGAAGCAACAGTATCGAAAGAGCTGCGGGGAAATTTGTTGGCAGAGATGTAGAGCAGCGAGGACATTTATAGCGCTCAATCTAGTTATTATGATGTACTGAACCTTGATGATACATTTTTAACAAATATATATATATATATATAGAGAGAGAGAGAAAAAAAAACGAAGCGCAGGATGACGAAAAGTATAAACGGAAGAAAACGCACCGGAGACGGTTGTTGGAGTTTTTAAAACATAGTATTGGTAAAGTTGGTCGACGTTTCGGCCTGACCCAGACCTTTTTCGAGACTGGTACATGTGATGTCAAATTGACGCTCCTTGACCACGTCAAGTGGTATTCCAAACATCTGGTTTCTCTCAAGAGTTGACAGTATCTCCGACGCAGGCGTTCTCCCCCCCCCCCCCCCCCCGCCCCCCGCGTAAACCTGACCCTGGTGAAAAAACTCGCACAATGTCGAAAATCCAACTGAAGCAAAGCGGTGGGGGAGGGAGGAGGAGAGGCAGCCACAAGAACAGCAAGCGGCAAACTCTCGCAAAAAAAAAAACAAAAAAACAGCTCCTGAGAAAAATGCCTCGAGTGGTGTCCGAGCGGTGTACCAGCCACCCCCTCTATCCGTGAAAAAAACACGCATATACATTTCCCCCCTTCACGTAATGAACTTCAAGACAAGGAAGAGGAGGGGTGGTTCTGGACCTCCTCGCTGAAAGAGGGAAAATAAACAAAAAAGAAGAAAAAAGAAAATAGAAAACGGTTGCAGCTTCCGAGAAAACTTGCCCCAAGCGGTGTACGAGCGGTGCGCGAGCTGCCTCCTCAGTGCGTAAAAAACAACAACACGCACGCACATACTTATCCCTTTTTTTCACGTAATAAACTTCAAGACGGGGAAGACGAGGAGAGGTTGTGGACTTTTAAACCGATATGACTGCTCAAGATGTGTTAACTGCGTGCATGGACGTCATTATTCCAGGGTGTTCATTAAGGTAGACTGCATGCATAGATGACATTATGCCGGGATCTTCATTAATACCTGCCCGGATTTGTAAATAAGATACGATTCTCTCCGCTCGCAACACGTTATCAGCTGCCTTTTCAGTTAAAAATGTTATTAGAAAGAACTCTATATAAAATAAATCGTGGATGGCCTAAAGCCTGTGGAATGTGTACGCTCACGCTGATACAGGAGGATCGTGAATGTTAACCGCGTGAATGGAAGACATAATGCCGGGATATTTATTGATCGCGGCCTTGAACTTGTGAATAAGGTACGATTCTTTCTGTTCGCGATCTCGGTCGCTTTTGAAACCAGACTGTAAAAAAGTAACTTGGAGCTTATCAAATGAGTGTTTTGGATCGCTAACATGCTTTGAAACGGGAAGTGTGGGGTTTGATTTTGCATGCGATCTGTGATTATTAAACCGCAATCGAAAAGGTGTCTCTGTCTGGCCCACGTACTGCGCGCCGCAAGTGCTACACTGTAAAAGGTATACTACATTACTGGTGTCGCAATTTAAGTTGCCATAAATTTTGTAGGTGAAGTTGGAGTTTGTACTTTCTATGGAGTTTCTGGGTGTTACGTGTGGGCAGACCCCACATCCCGACCAACCTCCCCTCGTCTTCCCCGTCTTGAAGTTTATTATGTGAAAAAAAAGGGATATGTATGTGCGTGTGTGTTGTTGTTTTTTTACGCACTGAAGAGGCGGCTCGCGCACCGCTCGTACACCGCTTGGGGCAAGTTTTCTCGGAAGCTGCAACCGTTTTCTCTTTTCTTTTTTCTTCTTTTTTGTTTATTTTCCCTCTTTCAGCGAGGAGGTCCAGAACCACCCCTCCTCTTCCTTGTCTTGAAGTTCATTACGTGAAGGGGGGATATGTATATGCGTGTTTTTTTCACGGACAGAGGGGGCGGGGCGGCTGGTACACCGCTCGGACACCACTCGAGACATTTTTCTCAGGAGCTGTTTTTTTTTGTTGTTTTTTTTTGCGAGAGTTTGCCTCTTGCTGTTCTTGTGGCTGCCTCTCCTCCTCCCTCCCCCACCGCTTTGCTTCAGTTGGATTTTCCGACATTGTGCGAGTTCTTTCACCAGGGTCAGGTTTACGCGGGGGGGGGGGGGGGGGGGGGGGGACGCCTGCGTCGGGGATACTGTCAACTCTTGAGAGAAACCAGATGTTTGGAATACCACGTGACGTGGTCAAGGAGCGTCAATCTGACATCACATGTACCAGTCTCGAAAAAGGTCTGGCTCAGGCCGAAACGTCGACCAACTTTACCAATACTATGTTTTAAAAACTCCAACAACCGCCTCCGGTGCGTTTTCTTCCGTTTATATATATATATATATATATATATATATATATATATAAAGACTGTTCCTTCTAAGAATCATTTTAGAATAAAGCGTCGTATGGAATAACATCTGTGTCTTTGGTGTGTGCTTGTTTAAAGCAATTCCAGTATACTACTTTAAACCACATTTTTTAACTGCAGGCCAGTTCCGATTTTGAGATTTCATTAATCGTCAAAGAGGCAACATCTATTAACAGCAAACCTTCGAGTTCATATGTTCTTACCATTTTATAAATTTATCCCCGTAAATGACATCACACTTCTTATTCTTTAACTAGAAACATTTTACATGCACAGGGAAACATATCCCAAAGGCGTAGGAGCTACACGTTAAGAGAAACGCCTTGGATTTTGGTCAAGCGCAGCATGCTAAAACAGAGGTTTGGGCGAGTTGGTTGCCCATAATGTACAGGGGGAACAGCGCACCCGCAAAACAGTTACTCACGTCCACACACAAAAATGAAAGACACACTTACGCAGCGCTGACTGACAGCTTTTTGGTATATTTACACTTTTGTCTTCGTTTTCTTTTGGTATTGATGAGTAGGACCATGAAGAATAGTTAGTATTTTTCTTCAATAGGAAGCTAAACCGTAAACTAAAACTAAAATTGACGTTAATGTAAGGATAAGTAGTCTAGTTCTTTTTGTGATAAGGCTAAGACAGAGTACTAACAAATCTGTCATCATGTTTTGTGATATTCTCTGCCTCAATGATTTTTATAGTTGGCTGGTTGTGATGCTTCCCGAGCACGGCGCAGTTACTCAGCAGCAGTGAGCAGTCACAGTCTCGACAGTAGACTCCTAAATGTCCGGAGTCTTTGTTGGGGGAAGTGTTGTCACGTTCTTGGCGGCGATCGTCGAGACGCCTTCCGGTCTGACCAATGTATATTTTTCCACAAGAGAGGGGAAACGAGTGCACCCCCTTTTCTGTAGAAAAAAACAAAGGTATTCTAATGCTTCTTTTTGCAGCCGACAGTTGACCTTGGGGAGTATTTACTTTTTTGCACAAGCTGCGAAATTTGTTAGGAGCTGAGAAGATGACTTCCAAGTCAACTTCGTAGTTATTTTCTTCAACCCGTGAGACAAATTGTGAATATATGGCACAATTATGGGTTTCTTTGTTCTTTCTCTTTGCTTCTGTCGTGTGCAAGTGTATTGCCTAATTCCTTTGATAAGTCTTGCGGCCACTGATGTTAATGAGAAAATTGGATACCCTGCCCGTTTGGTCGAGCGACTCGCCCGCGAAGCTCGTTGAGATGAAATGTCAGCAGGATTTTGTAAGTGATTTTTTGAAGCATAATCGCAGTATGCTCCTCTTAACGAGTTTTGAATGCGCTGAGTTGAATGGTATTAGAGGTTTTTCCCCCTAGGCTCATAGATTAGCATAAATGGTGGGGAAACGTAAAAAGTCGAAGATCCAAGAATCTTAAAGTGCGTTCGCTTGGAAGTTCGTGAGCGATGTCCAAAGGGCTCATACAGACTTTAAAACTGTCGAGAACGAAGGCAACCATGGTGGTAAAGTCGCGACTATTGAAAGCTAGAACGAATAAAATTCTCTTAAAAATTCGGAGGTATCTAAAGTTTCCTTTAAATTCCTCTCGTGGTGCGCTAGATAGAGGTCGCTAAGATCAGAGGCAATACATTGTTTTATGCAGACTCCTTTCTTCTGTTGGCAGGGGTGACCAAGTAGCAAAGGTCGACTTGAGGCAGATGTTGATTAAGTTCAAAATTTAAGTTTGGGATAAGCCCTACACATTCTGAAAGGCAATAGCACCATAGGTGTCTATGCTCTCTTGTATGCACCTTAAGAGTCGGCCGTGGGGCAAGGAATTGTCTTGGTCGCGATGTTCATGTAAAAAGCTGAAGACTTCGGAGGAGCTGCGGATCAGGTATCGATCATCACTGATAAGTAGGTTTAGCCGTTCATGCAAAAATAGTGCCACAGACGTTTGCCAAGTTCCCCTTTCTGAAACGATAACTCGGAGGGGGCAGGGTATACAATATCATGATTAACATCAGTGTCCGAAAGGCTCATTAAATAAATTAGGCAAGACGTCTGCATTCAACAAAAGCAAAGGAACAGAACAAAGAAGCCCATAATTGTGCCATATTTTCACAATTTTTCTCAAAGTCTGAAGAAAAAAGTTAAGAGAGGAAACTTGGAAGTCATATTTTCCGCTCCTAACAAACTTAGCAGCTTGTGATAAAAAGTAAATACCTCCCCAGTAGTAGGAAACATGTACCAGTTTGCACAGCTCTCACTCAAAGCCTAGGAGGGCGGGGCCAAACCCGATCCGACCAATCACAGCGCAGGAGGGCGCGGCCAAACCCAATCCAACCAATCACAGCCAATCACTGGAATGGGAGAGAGGGAAAGGGCGGGGCCCTTTCCCTCTCTCCCATCCCAGTGACCAATGCCAGGCAGTGGGCATCGATGGCCCCGCCCACAGGACATTAGCCAGTGACCAATCGGAGCTCAGCGAGGTCCCGCCCTCGAGTCACGTGCTCGGTATAGGTGTGAAGTCACGTGCGCGTCGCGTGTCAGGCGCGAGCCAGAAGCGTGTCACTTACCATGACCTCAAACCTCAGTCCTCAAACCACAAGCGTGGTTGACCAGCAGAAGGGTGGAAAGTTGGGCTAGTTGGTAGTTCTTCATCTTGGTTTTAAAAGCGCACAAAAGACGAGGACAGAGTAAGAAACACAAACGACGGACGAGCGCTCACTCGCAACTGATAGGTTTTATTGGAACCTCAGAAAACACAAAAAGCATCCCGCCCCCCCCCCCCCCCAGATCGCTCATGCGCACTGCAGCTCCTTGTTGTCAAACTACACATCTTAAAAACTGTAAAATCACGATGTTTACGTGTTGACACGTGTCGTTGTCTTTAGAAACGCCAACTCGGCCTCAGTTCCTGCGGAAAAAAAACATTTTCCTGTGGAAAAAAAAACATGTGAACTGTTTTGTTCGATGTCGGGTTTGTGTGGTGTATTGCATTCCTCTATCCTGTGGCAAAGTGTACGTGGGCCGAACTGGTCGCTGTGTTAATGAAAGGCTTAGGGAGCACCGTGCCTCTCTTCGAGTGACTCCGTCGGGCCACCAGGCTGTCCACTGTGACAGGTGCGGCTGCTCTCCAGCGTTCGGTGACATAAATATTTTGGGCACGTATAAAGAACAGAGGGCGAGAGAGATCTTGGAGGCCTTTTAGATAGCTTCTCGGGGAGAGGGATGCATAAGCCAACCCTCCCTTGCACTGACTGAGGCCGAGTTGGCGTTTCTAAAGACAACGACACGTGTCAACACGTAAACATCGTGATTTCACAGTTTTTAAGATGTGTAGTTTGACAACAAGGAGCTGCAGTGCGCATGAGCGATCTGGGGGGGGGGGGGGCGGGATGCTTTTTGTGTTTTCTGAGGTTCCAATAAAACCTATCAGTTGCGAGTGAGCGCTCGTCCGTCGTTTGTGTTTCTGACTCTGTCCTCGTCTTTTGTGCGCTTTTAAAACCAAGATGGTTGACCAGGTGTTGACAGCTGTGGTCATCATCTGATAACAACCACGTGATGTCACAGGGACAGAGGGCGCTATAGGACTTGAACTGCGGCGCTCAGGGCGTCTCACGTGTGATGTCACAGGGTTCGAGCTGCGTCCGACAGAGGGCGCTCACGTGATGTCGCACAGGGTTCGTGCTGCATCCAAGAGAGGGCGCTGCGCTCCGGTCACATGAGGGTGATGTGTTTTCAATTTGAATCGCTGCGCGGTAAATGCCCCTTTTATTCGATAAAAAAGGCTTCGCGGCCGGCTGGGAACCGAACTCGCTACTTCGTGCACACCAGCCCGACGCTCTACCCATTACTTCTGAGACCGCTTAAGTCGGGTTAGTTGTTCGTGTGTGTGTGTGTGTGCATTCAGATCACCCGCGCAGGTCATGTGACCATGGTCGTGTGAAGTTGCTCGTCTTCCCATCACGTGATTTTGCGCGCGCGCGATTCAAGCGGTGCTCCCGGACTCATCACCTCGGGAATGGCTTTCGTAATCTGGGTGAAAAAAAAAAAACAACCCTCCACGGAATTTGAACGCGTCATTGCTCCAGGTCATGTGACGAAGCCTATCTATACAATTCCGTCATGCAGGAAGAAGTCTAGACAGGTTTTGATATGTCTCGAGAGCTCGGAATGTTATTTTCTTTTTTTTTTTCATATGCAAATGAAATACATTGTTTTGACGCTCCGCTCGGTCGCTTTTGTTTATTCAGCTGTCGCAGTTGGGCTCGGAACGTCACTTGTGCGCCGGAGGTCGATCTGACAATATGCTCGTGCGTGAACGTCTCGATGACTGCGAAGAAGAAAACACTCGATGGAACTATGTCGAAGCCTGCGCTGCACATCGAAAAGCAAACAACAACTTCTTTGTGTCTGCGTTGGATCTGCTGGTGGACCTCGTCATTTTTGGCAAGTTCGTTCCATATGAAGTGGACCCCGTTGTGTTCAGGGTAATAGCCCACGTCTACGAGAGCTACAAGGGGCGGGACAAGGAGTGGGAATCGCACGAGCAGCCCTTTGTGCTCTTATCCCATTGGTCGGGCAAGGTGTTGACCAAGGTGACCGCATCGGAGACGACGGACGTGGTGGAATTCATCGCGGATACGCTGAAGACCATCAAACGCGCGATGTAATATAAGCACCAGATCGAAGCCACCTACATCCATTGCCTGGCTACCGACGTTCTTCAATATCGCCTCATCACCGTGGATACCGTAGACTCGTGGAAATAAAAAAACTAACCCTAAGATGACTGCGTGTCTCTCTCCTATGGTTGGTCGCCTTGTTAAAGACTGGACCCTGATAGCGGTCCGGTCAGTCTGCTATCGACCTACGTACAGATCGGTCGCGAAGAAGCGAAATGAGGGATCAGTTTTACGTGATTCTATTCTCAAATGCCTCGTCGGACATTTTTCACGACAATAGTTTGAGCAAATTCAAAGTACTATTGTCCCAACCTATTATATTAAATGAACCGTACGAGGTAGCCCTAGAGGAACTTAACTTCCCATTTAGCATCAAGAATGTGACGAGCCCATCTAACGAGCTGTACTTGGTCAGGCCTACGGATGTCGGGAAAGTGGAAGGCAGCAAACAGCTCCGAATACAGCCAAAGCGAGACTTTATCGCGCTGGTGAAAAGTGTCCTGCGAGAGCCCTTTGGTCCCAAGACGAGCTTCGAGCGAAAAGGAAAATGTTACACTATAAGCTTGCAGAGAAACAACGCACTGCGCATGTCACCTACATTGTCGAAAAAACTCGGATTTGCAGAGATCGTTTTTGGAACAGGTCAGCCCGCGGAAGGCAGCCCCGTGGAGGAAGATACATTCGATCGTGAGGTAGAGGTAGAGCTGACGAGGGTAAACCACCTGATGACTCAGGACCGAATTGAGATCCTCGAGGGCTTCTACGAATCGCCAGAAGATCTCATTAACGCGATAAACAGCGCCTACCAGTCTCATCTTAAGCTCAATCCCTCGAAAATATTGCTTCGTTATAATCCATACATCAAAGTCGTAGAGTTACAGTTGCACCACAGCGGGTATATCTTAATCAATGCTCACTTATCCCACATGTATGGCTTCGGCCAGAAAAGCGTGTACACTTCCTTCTCGGTGGCAGACCGTGATGTTATATTATTTCCCAGCAATTACATTTTTACCTATTGCGATATCATAGAACCGGAGCACGTCGGCGACGTGAAAGCTCCTCTCTTGAGAGTCGTCTCATTCGTAGTGTCAAAACGAAGCGAAATAATATCGTATTCCTTCAATCTATCACAATATAAGAAGGTGATCGTAAAAGAAGTCAGCACCATGTTTCTCGAGCTTGTTGGCGAGAGAGGAAGCTACATCCCATTTCTGGACGGATCGGGTCGCGTTGCAGCCACTCTTCATTTTAGAAAATGCACGTAAAGTCCCCACCGTGTTGTTTAGAACATTTCTCGGATTCCGGAGAAAGACCGCTCACGCATTTTGTGTCCGGGCCCCTGTTCCAAGTTGGGAGCGGACTACTGTCGGGCATTTATCAGAGGCTATCGCCAGTGTTTACAAAGCGAGTGGCCCCTTACCTGGGTCGAAAGCTAGTGTCCACGGGTAGAGATATCGCAGAGCGAATGAGACAGGGTTCCTCGCTGAAGGACGCCGTAAAGATGGGAACTGGCCGCACGTATCGAAGCACCAGAGACGAGTTTCACCAAAAGCTGCAGTCTGGCGGAGGGCATAAAAGAAAGGCGTCCAGCCAGTGCTGTTCCGTTTCTGGACGACAAAAGAAACGAAAGGTCGTGCATGACTTTTTCAATGCCTAAAAAAATGACGGGCGATATTTTTACCCTGCACGAGCGTTCCTGTCTGTGCACCAGCGGAGAGCTCGATCTGTTCTCTCTGCCGCCTACGTATTTTACTTTGGAAAAGTCCGAAAATATCGAATTCTTTCCGGTCGCCACGACAGCACCCACTTCAGTCTTGGAATTTCACGTTCCGTCTCTAGGACCTCACTTTTACGATCTGAAATCAAGCTTCCTGCACATCCAGTCAAAAATCGTGTGAGCCAATGGCGATCCCGCGAGCACCACCGCGACGGACGGAACTGTCACGCACGATAAGGTCATACCGGTTCAGGCATTTGGAAGCTCCCTTTTTCAATACTTTCATGTGTATCTGAATCAGACTTTGGTGAGCCAGTACGAGAATTATGCTTATCGTTCCTATCTCGATATTCTCCTGCACGCAAACCAGACGAGTAGGGATCACTCTCTTTCCGCGATGTTGTACGAAAAAGACCCGGTAAATACGTCCGAAAAGCTCGACATTCCCGCCGATGCTAAGGGCCTTATGGCACGTTTTAAAAGAACCGAAGGAAGTACGCTCTGTGATTTGTTTTGTCCTCTTATGAGTGACATATGTCACCAGGACAAGCTTCTCTTGAACGGGGTGGATATTCGTATCGTGCTGCGGCAAAATACCGAAGATTTCAGGCTCTTGGCCGCTTCGACGGTCCCCCAGAAACACGTCGTCCAACTTCCTCGCATTGTGCTCTACATTCGACGCGTCCAAGTTGCCCCGACGGTGCTTGTGGGCATCGAAAGACGTCTGCAGTCCTCTCCCGCGACTTATCTACTTCGTAGGGTGGAGATCAAGACCAGAACCGTTTCGCCCGGTGTGTCGCACATTCTCCTCGACGATCTGTATCCGCATCGAGTGCCGTCAAAGCTCCTCGTCGCTTTCGTGAAGAGCGAGGCGTTTCAGGGAAGTCGCGAGCACGACCCATTCAAGCTCGAACACTTCAACTTGAAAACGGCGGTCCAGGACGTGGGTGGCTGCCAGCAGACGGAGCATGTTTGATTTTGCTCAAGATCTGTACATGAAGGCCTATATGAGCTTCCAACACCACCTCAATCGAAGGGACGTCCCCTACTCTAAAGGCGCCTTCTCAAAAGACTCCTTTCTGCTCTACTATATTTTGACTCCGGACAGTGAAGAGCAGAGTCTTTGTCCAATCTCCACGGCGAACGTGAGACTCACCTTGACCTTCAAGCAAGATCTAACTAAAGCCATCACCATTCTCTTTATGCCAGACACGCCTCGCGTCCTGGAAATTGACAAGGAGAGAAACGTCTAGTTTGCCGCTTGAAATGGAAGAACACGAATTTTACCTAATGTTCGCGGGAAATCATTGCACGCGTCCCTGGTTTCGTGGCACGTTCGCGAGCGACGAGATTGGTCAAGAGACAGCGTCACCCGATCTTTACGTAGTGAATACGGCACCGAGGTCTTCGTTCGGTGAACACTGGGTTCTTTTCTACGTATGCCCAAAGGACAAGGCAATTAGTTATTTTGACAGTTTCGGAATGATTCCGATTCACGGGGAATTTTACGACTTCATTGGAGGCGCAGCGAGTTTCTTCTACTCCAAGAGAAGAATTCAAGGGACTCTGTCGCACACGTGCGGACTTTACTGTCTATACGTGGGTGCGCGCCTGTGTTGCGGTGTACCGCTCCGCGAATGCATCCAAGCTTTCTCGTCGAGCGACTACCGACGGAACGACACACACATTTCCATACTCGTGCGCAAGCAATTTCCTTCTCCTGCGCTAAAGCTCTTCTGCTGCTCCGCTCTGTAACCTGATCTCGAAATGAATGAATGAATGAATGAATGTTTATTTTTTTCCGGAATCAACCGAAATGGAGACAAGGACTAAAGGCTCGAAGCCTGACAATGTCTCTGTCCCCAATGCAGCGCTTTCCAGCAGCACAGAGTTTACAGAGTTAACGCTTAGTAATAAACAAGATATTCATTTTTAGAATATACTAGAAAAACAACTAGTTATTGCATACAAATTCAAATAATAAGGGGTTATCACTGCCCACCATGAGTGTCCTGAGATCCCTTTTAAATTTACTAAAATTGTTATTAAAATCTAAGTGGTCTTTATTGTTATTCATATAGTTTTTGTTTGTGAATCAGTCATCAGAATGATTCACAAACACTGACTGAATCAGTCATCTGAATCAGAATCATCGACCACAAACAAAAACTATAAACATATAGTTTTTGTTTGTGAATCAGTTGTAATAACTTAAAATAATATATCTGATTGACCTTGAGAACGCCATATTTTTTAAAAAGTGGTGCAGTGTGCAGGTCTTGTATTTTACCCTTATAATTTTCAAGTAGGCGCAACATTTTTTTCTGCAGTGTGAGCAACGAGTTATAGTTTGTGGTCGATGTCGTGCCCCACACTAGAAGACAATAACAGAGCCTAGAGTAAAAGAGCGAATAATATAAGTTTTTCTTTAGCCATGTTGGTATAAGGTTCCCTATTTTATATATACATCCAACCGACCGTGAAAGCTCGGAACTTAATTTGTTCACGTGTGTGTTCCAATTTAGCTCTTGATTAAACCAAACTCCCAAAAAGTTTGTTCGTGGACTTGTTCTATAATTTCATCTTTAAAATGTATAACTAAGTTGGTACTGTCGCGTTTGTTTTTAGGTGCAAATAGTATAGACTTCGTTTTTTTCGTATTTAAATTTAGCTTGTTTGCTTGAAGCCATGTAGCTAGGTCGGCAAGATAGCTATTCGTCAATAGTTCTAACTCGGCTTTGGATGAGTCTGCAAAAAATACGCTGGTGTTATCCGCATACATAATAAGCTCATGAGATCCCGTGATTGCTGTAATATCGTTTATATATAGAAGAAACAAACGGGGACCTAAGATCGAACCTTGTGGGACTCCGCATTTTATTTCCATTGTACTTGAGACAATGTTATTCATTTTAACAAATTGAAATCGATTTTCAAGATAATTTTTTATGAGAGCCAAAGCTATTCCACGTATTCCATATGTATGTAGTTTTCTGAACAGTATGTCGTGTTGTATAGTGTCAAACGCTTTACTTAGGTCTAAAACAATTCCTAGTGTATATAGTTTATTATCAATATTGTATATTATTTTGTCCTTTGCCTCTACGAGTGCTTGCTCCGTGGATTTACCTTTCTGAAATCCATGTTGTGATTTGTTAATCACATGATACTTAGATAAAAATTGGTCTATTCTGATTTGTATAACGCCCTCAAATAATTTAGAGAATATAGGCAAGACCGAGATTGGTCGAAAATCTTGTAAGTATTCTCCGCCCCCTTTGTAAACAGGTGTAACTTTAGCAATTTTAAGTTGCTCAGGAAATATACCCGTTTTTAACATGCAGTTTATGATGTGCGATAGGATGTTGCTAATATCTTGGGAAACGTATTTAATAGGAACTGGTATAATATCGTCGATGCCAGCAGCTACATTATTTTTTTATTTTTGTTATTAGTAGTTCTATTTCCTGTGGGGTGACTGGTGATAACATTATCGAGTTAGTAAGGGAAGTCGTGCTAGGTGTGTCGTAATATTCTTGCGTATCTGCAGTACACTCGCCAACTTTTTCAAAATGCTCGTTCACTGTGTTAGATAAGTCCAACCCGCTCACACGCTTGCCATCGATATTCACAAATTGTATTTCTGTGGCGCGATTGCTACTGTTTGTGAGGGTATTTACCGCTTCCCATACTTTTCTGGGCTCATTCTGGACGCGAACAAATAGGCGTTGTTAATAATCTTGTTTTGTATTTTTCAAATCAGTTGTTAGCTTATTTCTGTACTTTTTATACGCTGCTAAAAGATCTTGATCTCTGCTTTTTAAGAAAATCATGGTATTTTTTTTTTTATTTAATCCGAGCGTATAACTCATTAGTCATTCAAGGTTTGCGCAATCTATCTTTTCTTTTGTTCATCAGTTTAAGTGGGAAGGCAGTGTCATAACATATTTTAAGTTTTTTAGAAAAGCTGGCGTACGCGATATTTGGGTCGCGTTCAACATACTCACTGTTCCAATCGATGGCAGTGATTAGGTCACGAAACTTTCTCAAGGAATCTTCGTCTATTTTCCTGTAACTGTAACCACTACGTTGAGTTTGCTTTTTTTTAAGGAATGGTGCAAAACAGAAAATAGGTAAATGGTCACTTATATCGTGTGTAAAAGTGCCAGAAGATACCTCATGAATGTTTAAATTAGTTATACATACGTCGAGACAAGTAGCGGTATCTGAGGTCACCCTCGTGGGCAGTGTTACCGTATTAATACATCTGAAGGTGCACAACACATTTTGTAATTCAAACGCATGCTTTTCTTCTTTATGTAAATCGATATTTATATCAGCCATTATAAAAAATGGCTTAGCTGTTGAGCCAAGAAACCCAAGACGGTCCTCACAGTAAGATATAAACACAGATTTGTCTCCAGTCGGTGGCCCATAACCAGCACAAACAATAACACTTCCGGCATCCACAACAGGAGACTCGACGTCTGTCGAGATAGCGGAAAACTCGTCTAACACATAGCAAGGAATGTCTTCTCTTAAATAAATCGCAACCCCTCCTCCTCTTTCATTTTTCCTGCCCAGGCTGGTGCATTTATAGCCACTGAAATAAGGGGGCTCAGATTTGTCGGGGATCCACGTTTCCGTACAAAGCAAAGCATAAAAATTTATACATAATGATTCGAAAAACAAATTTAGATTGTCTTGTTCATTGTTTAAGCTTCTGGTATTAAAATGTACCAAGGAAAAATGTGAGTTATAACTTTGTTATGTTTGATTGAAAAATGAATCGTCGTAGTATCTGCAATCTACTGGGGGTGACACAGTCATTTTTGTCAAAACTTAGTTGGCCTCCGAGTTGTCTACAAATTGTCAAGGTCATCGTTGCACTTGATGTGAACAGCGCGTGCTCCTTCAGTTTTTCGGACAAGAATCTTTCCGTTTGTATGCCATACATAGGCGTAGTTCTTCGCATTGGCGCGTTCTTTAGCTGCCCGAAGAAGCTCCCGATTACGCCGAGTCAGGTTCTCTTGGATGAACAATCGCGGGGCACTGTTCTTTAGCTTATTTTTTTTTCTTAAGCCATGCATCTCTAGTCTGTTGCCTTGCGAAATGAATAATCACTCCGGGCACATTTCCTTGTCTAGCGGGTAGCCTATGAACCGATACAATGTCGGACTCGGTGAGGTGAGGTACCTCTAGTTTGTTAGCAACCTCATTCAACGAAGTAATCAGATTCTCGTCCTGCGCCGCAGGGATCCCATGAACCTCTACATTGAGACGCCTGCTCCGAAATTCGAGTTCATTAACCTCCTGCAGGAGCTGATCCCGTACGTGTTTACTTTTATCATCCTTCTCTTCAAATTTGTTACTCTCTTTCTAAGTTCTTTGATTTCGGTCTTTTGAGTATTGAGGTTCTGTTTGATTTCCTCAAAGCTTTTAGCCATGAACTGGATGGAGAGCTCCATACTGTCTACCTTCTCTTTTAGAAGAGGGAGGCTTTCCAACTTCTGGTTGATAGATACCAGAAGATTTCTCA
This sequence comes from Ixodes persulcatus, assembly GCA_013358835.2. Taxonomy (NCBI): domain Eukaryota; kingdom Metazoa; phylum Arthropoda; class Arachnida; order Ixodida; family Ixodidae; genus Ixodes; species Ixodes persulcatus. Next base: position 34,918 of record JABSTQ010000946.1, read on the forward strand.
TATCGAGTTCAGGCTGATGTTCCTCACCACCACCAGCCTGCAATCCACCACTCCTGCAGGCTGGGCACCGCCAGCCCTTTTTAGCATAAAGCCACAAAAAGGACAAAAAGCGAGGATGGTTTTTTTTTCTTTTTTTATTCAATATGCATGCATCTAAGATATTCTAGAGACATGGAGAAACAGATGGCGCGCGCAAAAAAAACACGAGACTGAAAAACAAAAGCGAACGAGCGGATTGTCAACACAACGTATACTTAATTTGCATATAAAAAAAATCACATTCCGAGCTCTCGAGACACGTCCAAACATGTCTAGACTTGTTCCTGTTAGGTACGTGTACTTGTATCGCGCGGTCAGCTCCGAGCTTGGGGAGCATCCGCTTTTTCTTTTTATCGGTTATCCTTCATTGGGTAAACATTGTGATTTGGGTATACCTTCGGGCGTCGCTACTAACCGCACTGTTGCGACGCGTGTGAGCATTTATCGTGAAGCAAAAGCCGCGCGAGTCTCCCGCCGCGCGGGAATGTGCTTCGCGCGAGTACTTAGAAAGGTGTCTGCGATGCCTTCTTTTCACTAGTCTACGAGCGTAGCATGCATGGTCATGTCTTCGGGCCTGGACAAATTTTGTTTCCAAACGCCGGCGTCAATCACGATGATTGGATCCTCTAAATCGGGCAAAAGTACGTATATTCGCAAATTGTTGAGATTTAGAAGAGAAATGTTCGACAAAGAGTTTCACGTCGTCTACTTCGTCTATGTGTTTCCCCAGAGCTGGTTTTCGGAGACAAGCGGGGTCATTCTCACCAAGGAGATCCGCAAAATTTAGACCCCGAAAGAGACTCGCTGATCATATTCGACGACTTTCTCGCAAATCGAACGAAGCTCAAAGACATTTGTGAATATTTTATAGGAGCTGCTCATCACTATAATGCTTCGGTCATTGTCATCACGCAGAACATGTTCCTCCAAGACGCGTACTTTAGAACAATAAGCCTAAATTCTTCGGCCTTAATTATATTCCGTTCAGTTAGGATTGCCGATCAGCTCCAAGAGCTATCCCGACAGCTCTTTGGGGGCAGTAGGCGGCAGGTTCTACCGCGCATATATTCGGACGCGTGTAGAACGCCGTTCAGTTACATTCTGATCGACCTATCGCAAACTTGTCCCGATAATTTTCGTGTGAGAGCAAAAATCTTGCCGGACGAGGGTCCGGAAGTCGTGTACGACACGTCCGTCTCCTAATGAACCGCATCACCAAGCACGCAAGATTCTTGCACCTGTTGTCGGAAGCCAAATCGTGTAGGCAAAAGGAATCACTACTACGTCACGCCAAGGAGGAGCATCTGAAAATAATTAGGGAAATTTGTTTAAACCTGTGCGCCGGAAACCTCCCTCTCTCCGAAGCTATAAAAAAGAAAGTGAAAAGATTTGCACCCGTCATACGGTCACTGGGAAATCGAAAAGACACTCACAAGAACGTAAGAAAGACGTTGGTATTCAAAGGAGGTTTCCTACCCCTGATCCTTCCTGCTCTTCTAGGCCTCATATCAACGATCGGGGGAAGAGCCGTCGCAAAGGCTATCGGAGTCTGAGAAGCATGAAAAAGTACCATCTCGTACCTTACACAGAGAACATTCCCGAGATTCTGAAAGAAGACGACGACGAACCGGACGACATCAAGCTAAAGAAAATAATTCAAACGCTACACAAAATGTTACGTCCGTACACGTCGAATGAGAGTAGCGCACACAGTGAAGAGGTTAGAGCGACACCCATTAGCACGGAAGAACGGACAACGCAGACGAGCGAGCGTGGGGACGATCCTTCCGTCATAGTCAATTACTTGAGCAAAACCTACCGACAAAAGGGTCGATCGCTTCTGGCTCTACTGAGGCCGGTGCTCACCTGGGACCCGCAAACCTTGGAAATTTCGATTCACGAAAAACCTCTACAGGGATCCAACATTGTGGACCTGGTTTCCTATTTAGTTTCACGCTCAAAGAAATTGCCAATTCCGGTTCATTTCGATCGCGTCCCGAGGTTATTGGTCAAAGAGAACCTGACAGTGACAATCGTGAATCACGATCGCTTTAAAAGAAGGACCCTCAAAGTGCGGGCGACCATTTGTCGAGGTGCGTCTTCTTCTTCGGTCACTTCGCCGAAGCGCCTTCGTACCGCTCTTCCGGAGCAGCGGAGTGCAGGATCACCGACCTCATCGCCGACCGAAGCGGCTCCTGCTGATCCCGTTTCTACCGCCGCACCTCGTGCCTCGCAGCGCCTGGTCGAGAGAGCATGGAAGAAATTCTAGACAAGGATTACTTTAACGAGGAGGAAATTCTTTCCGCTTTTCACCCACGACACCGAGCGAAGGTCGAGACGATCCTCGGCGCGATTTCCTCGGTAATTGCCTCCACCCCCGAGGGAACGCTGGTGGTTCACGGAGAGCCGCTCGAGGGATCCAGCATTGTAGAGCTTTTTCACTACGAGCTGTACAACAGGCAGCCTCCTTGGATGAGAGGCGCCATTTCCTCTCTCATCAATTGTCACCTAAACCTGACGGCGTTTCGAGCTCGACACTACCGACCAACAAAGCGGTGCGTCCAGAAAGCATGTCTTCGTCACAAAAGAAGGGGAGCAAAGCCGTCTACTATGAAGCAAGTCATCCAGCCTCTTTCGGTGGAACCAACAGGCTCGCACGACATACGGGACGAAGAACGGCGGAAAAGTTTCTAGAAGGATCGGACGCATATACGCTGTTCAGGAAACCAAGCGCCCTCGCGTTTACCGCAAAACGCTATCCTTGGGACTGCGAGACGTCTATCAGGCTGACCTAGTGGAAATTCAAAAAAATTGTCAAATACAACGATGGAAAACGATATATTTTGTTTGTGATTGATACGTTCTCACGATTTCTCACCGTCGTCCCCATAGCTCGAAAGACGGGCGAGGAAGTTGTCAGGGCGTTGAAAATTGTCTTTCGCAAAATGGGGAAAAGCAGGCGTTTATGTACGGATCGTGGTCGTGAATTTTACGGAAGATTGGTCGTCTCGTTTCTGGAGAAAAACGACATTAAATTGTATTCTGTGAATTCGAAGCAAAAGGCTTCGATAGTGGAACGCGTACAACGCACCATAATGAGTCGGGTTTACAAGTACTTTGAGTATGCACGAACCAAACGATTAATTGAAATCCTCCCGGAAATCGTCAAATCTTATAATTTTAGCCACCACAGGACACTGAACGCTAGGCCGGTCGACGTTACCCCACAAAACCAGACCGAATTTTTCTTTCACTTATTCCCCGATCCCGGTCGCGTGAAAATACCTAAATTTCGCGTGGGTGAACATGTGCGCATCTCCAAAGATCGTCACCTTCTCGTGAAGAAGTACAGGCAGTCGTTCACGGACGAGGTGTTTAGCGTGGCCCGAATTCAATTAGGTGTGCCCAATACCTACCACCTAGTCGATATGGTGAGAAAAGAGCCCGTTCTCGGCTCTTTTTACGAGGAAGAACTGCAGCGCGTTTCCCTGGCCGAAAACAAGACCTGGATTGTGGAGAAGATTTGGAGACGCCGACGTGCGCCCCATCTGCAATACCTCGTAAAATGGAGGGGCTACGATTCCTCGCACAACAGTTGGGTTAATGCGAAGGATTTTGAGCAATAAAAGAGATGAAGAAAAAATTTTTCGTGTCCTTTACGCGACGCGTCGAGCCTCGTGGGCTCTGTGTGCACATCGCAATACACAAACACGTAGCGAGTATTATCATTTTTTATTTAAATATTTTTACAGGAGCAATATTGCTTCACGATCGAGATTTATTCCGTACAATGAGGCTTTCCTTCCTCCGATCAGTCGCCGAATTTGATAGATGTTCAGAGGACATCTTCGAAGGTACATGGACTCGCTGATGATGCAGCTGTCTTCACACTCGAGATCATATTTCCGGGGAGCAAGAACGTCCAGCTCATTGAGACATTGCTTCAGCGCCTCAGTCTGATTCCTGTCCAAATTTACACCGGCTCTTTTCGGATAGCCCTCTTTTGACCATACACGTATTGCTAGCACGGATGCAGGACACTGATGTACTTTGATCTCCTTGTTCAGACTCATCTCGAGCGTGCAATTTCCGTGCAGGCTCGCGTGCGACATGCTGACGCCGATGGTGATCACGCTGACAATTAGAAAGGAGCCCATGATGAATGCGAGAAGAGACTTGACGGACGCGAGCGTCACCGCCATAATGACGGTGCGCCGTCGTCATATACCACATATATATAGGACATTGCGTAAACATGTGACAGTTATGTGTGGGGCGCCAGGAGGCTACGAGACCGCGAACACCGTTTGAATCGCGCGCGCGAAATCACGTGATAGGAAGACGAGCAACGTTAGCGCCCAGCGATGCATTACGTCACACGACCATCGTCACATAACCTGCGGCAATGACGCATCCTGTTTTTAACGGCATTACAAAAGCCATGTGGCAGGAAAACACGTGATCTGAATTGCACACACACACACACGACCAACTAACCCGACTTAAGCGGTCTCGGAAGCAATGTGCTCGTAGCTCAGGGGGGTAGAGCGTCGGCCTGGTGTGCTCGAAGTAGCCAGTTCGATTCCCAGCTGGCTGCGGAGCCATTTTTATCGAATAAAAGGGGCATTTACCGCGCAGCGATTCAAATTCAAAACACGTGACCGGAGCGCAGCGCCCTCTGTTGGATGCAGCACCAACCCTGTGCGACATCACGTGAGCGCCCTCTGTCGGACGCAGCTCGAACCCTGTGACATCACACGTGAGACGCCCTGAGCGCCGCAATTCAAGTCCTATAGCGCCCTCTGTCCCTGTGACATCACGTGGTTGTTATCAGATGATGACCACAGCTGTCAACACCTGGTCAAACCACAAGACACGCTTCTGGCACGCGCCTTACACGCGACGCGCATGTGACTTCACACCTATACCGAGCACGTGACTCGAGGGCGGGACCTCGCTGAGCTCCGATTCTTCACTGGCTAATGCCCTGTGGGCGGGGCCATCGATGCCCACTGCCTGGCATTGGTCACTGGGATGGGAGAGAGGGTAAGGGCCCCGCCCTACTGCGCTGTGATTGGTTGGATTGGGTTTGGCCCCGCCCTTCTGCGCTGTGATTGGTCGGATCGGGTTTGGCCCCGCCCTCCTGGGCTTTGAGTGCAAACTGGTACAAGTTTCCTACTATTCTCCCCAAGTGCAACTGTCGGCTGCAAAAAGGAGCATAAAAACACCTTTGTTTCTTGTACAGAAAAGTAATGTACACTCTTTCCCTGTCTTGTGGAAAACTATACATTGGCCAGACCAGACGGTGTCTCAACGATCGCATTCGATAACATAAAAACACTTTCACCAGCAAAGACTCCGGACATTTAGGGATCGACTGTCGAGATTGTGGCTGCTCAGTACTACTGAGCCACTCCGCCGTGCTCGGCAAGCAGCACAACCACCTACAAAGAGAAATCATGGAGGAAGAAAATATCGCAAAACATGACGATGGATGTGTCAGTGCTCTGTTTTTAGACTTATCTCAAAAAGAACTAGACTACCTAGCCCTACATGAATTTCAATTTTAGTTTTTGGTTTGCGGTTTAGCATGCAATTAAAGAAAAATACCCAGTATTTTTAAGGTCCTAGCCCTTGATACCAAAAAAAAGACGAAGTCGAAAGTGTAAATAATCCAGAGTTGTTAGTCAGCGCTGCGTAAGTGTGTCTTTCTTTTGTGTACGTGGTCTTGAGCAACTCTTTTGCGGGTGCGCTGTTCCCCCTGTAGATCAAGCGCAGCAGTCACGCAGAAAAATATTCGCACAAATTACGAGTGAAGTATCAATATCTTGATGAGGTAGCCTTAAGTTTTCTGCCCAGGCTTGTCGAAAAGGTCAGTTTTCATGTGGTGATGCCTTGCTTAAAATCCAGGTGGGAGATGGTCGGGATATTTTTGTTTGAGCATCATTTCATCGATGAGGTGAGGTTATGGTCGTCTCGCAGATTACGTGACCTGGTGGAGTGCTGTAAAAAATTAGAGACATTTCAGCTGCGAAACCTGAAGATATAAACGATTCCTTTTATTCGAAGACAGATTAAAGCAAAGCATTTTGGGCCTTGTTTACTAATAAGACGCAATGCAACCACAATCCAGAAGCCATGTATTCCTTCTTTTTTTCTGTCAAAGACACCAGCAGACCATCAAAAATTATTATGAAAAGTATGTTGCAGTTTAAATTACACTATAAACAAATCTCAATATTTGCCAATACAGTTATTATTTTCCACATATATTATAGTTACAGTTACATTTATTCAAAGATGCGATGCAGTCGAGTTGGTGTAGGATTCAACTTAAAACCGCGCGCAAATATCGAAGAAGACGAAGGTGTAGACAGGACAAGCGCTGGACTTCAACTGAATACTTAATAAAAGGAAAAACATCAAGCCAGCAATCCACATCTTTATCGCGTCGACACATGCTTAAAATAGCCATATAATTATTATTTTAAGAAACTAAACTTTGACTGACGTAGGTTGCGGCTTCCTTCACTATCTCAAAAGCTACCAGTAGTTCCCGTGCAGTTTTAGTAGCCCCTTTTTTCAAAATCATGATGCATTCAAAACTTAGCTTAAGCATGCAAACTTTACGGGGTAAATGTATAGATGTCCTCCCACAGTTGATCTCATCAATAAAGCAGGCTCGCGCGCACAGTCGTTGACACCCCGGCAGCTGTCCGACGTATCCTAGTCAAAATTCGGCTTGTTAACATAAGAATGAGGTGAATGTTTCTAAGCATGTATCCATGCGATAGTGATGTGGATTTTTAGCTTGCCGATTTACCTTTTATTACATATTCAGTTGAAGTCCAGCGCTTGTCCGGTTTACACCCTTATTTTCTTCCTTATTTACGCGCTGTTCACAGATGTTACAGTTATTCACATGAAACAGGCCAAGTTACGAAAACGTTGCATTTAATGTGTTTTATTGCGTTAAGAATATAAGTTTTTTTTTTTTGTAACATACTCGGCGGATATAAATATCGGTTACCGCTGGCACGCATTCTGCCTGTGCATAATTTATTGTGTTTCAATATAAGCCCTACAATAATTCTTAAAATGTTATAAGAAACTATTTAACGAATTTATCTCGTTTCTAAACCTACATAATACTAGAAAACGTGCAGTCTAATTCAGAAACAGAAGTGTTTTATGTTTAATTTTAGAAAGGCGCCGTCTTGCTTTAGATTACACGTGAAAGCACAAATATGCTTGTGTGACTGCCGACCTCCTGCTCGTTGTTTTAATGTAAGAAAATAGAATCATCCCTGTTTAAATCTGGCAGAACACTTAGACTATTTCGGCACAAGTAAATATATAAAGAGATAGCACTCATTAAAATACTGCGGACTGATATGAACCTAACGTGATATATATTTAAAAACCGGGGACAGAGATAAACCCTTCATTCTAAACACGCAGTCAAAAATGCTGAAAGGATTTAATGATGCAACTTAAGAAATTCATTTAAATCCGTAATAAAGGCCTTAAAAATCAAGCAATAACACTGGCTGTTTCAATTCACAAAATATAATTAAAACAAAAATATAAATCAGTGCTACATTTTAATTTTTTCACTGACATTGTTTACGAAACCGAACTTCCCTTGCAACCTTATTGTCGCCTTGAAAACAAATGATAAATAAACTCCTTTTGGAGTCCGTTCATTCAGAACTAGCTTAGCTGCGGCAGCTACGTTTTTTACTGACATATCTTTCACGCGTTTAGATACTAACATATTACTAAAAATAAGGTGTCGCAGGTAGCACAAAGTTCTGGGCCAAAACTTGGCTTTTGTCTGGGAGTATAGGGCATTGAAAAGCCCGAAGAAGCCAAAGTAAAGCCAGACCTGACCTTCCTTCGCAACAGTCTGGGTATTTTGGCCCTAATTCGCCAAACAAGTGCGAAACTTAGGCTTCACTGCCTGGTTGTTCGGCTGTCATCTGGCATTTTTGGGCCTAAATCGCCTAACAAATGCCCGAGTTAGGCTTACTGCCCGGTAGTTCGGCAGATATTTGGCATTTTTGGGCCAAAATCACCAAACAATTGCAAAGTTAGGCTTCAGTTTTTGATCGTTCGGCTGTCACCTGGCACCTTCGGGCCAAAAGCGCCACAGATGTGCCAGAGTTAGACTTACTACCTTGTAGTTCGGTTGACATCTGGCATCTTTAGGCCCAAGTCGCCAAAGAAGTGCCAAAGCTTCGCTTCCCGATAGTTCGGCTGTCATCTGGCAGCTACGGGCCTAAAGTCGCCAAACAAGTGCCAAAGTTAGGCTTCGCTTCCCGATATTTCGGATTTAATCTGGCAGCTACGGGCAAAAGTTGCCAAACAAGTGCCAGAACTAGGCTTACTACCTTGGAGTTCGGCTGATGAGGTATTTGATGTACGCGGGTGGTCTTCATCTTAATTAAATAGAAATCAAGTTTTATTCGGCTGGCCACTTATCTTATTTTGGGTGTCTCTTAATTTCTCCAGTCCAAAGGTTGGCTGAATGTTTTTCCGCGGCTGGACCAGGCTTTGCAAACGCAAATTGTGCCGGATGTTGTACTCGCGCGTAGGTACACACGCCAATATCGGGAAGCGCCGTGAGACTGGTTCGACATTAAGGCGCGTTCACACCGGCGATGCGATCTAGTCGCGTGATGACTTTCATCGCAAAAGCGACCATCGCGGGCAAAAAGCGACGCGATTTGAGCAATCGCTTGCTGACCCGACTTTTTGCGATGCGATCTAGTCGCGGAGAGGCTGAGCCAATCAATGGCGTTTGGACCGAGAGGTTTTGAGAAGCGACTCGCCAACGAAGGCGTTGGACTCGCTCATCGCGCACGCCAGAGTGACCATCTATTTGTTTTCCTGCGATGCGATTTAGTCGCATCGCGCGACCGCTTACATCCCCGGTGTGAATGCGCCTTTACAGAAAGTGCTGCCATCGAGCTAGCTATGCGCGAGACTGATGTGCGCACGTCTCCTCAACAGATATTATTATTAGGTGGCGCACTGCAAAAGCGAGAGTGGCTCTGTGCGTGTCTTGCTTTGTGATTGAGCACTGTCAAATCCTAGCAATAACAAAGAGCGAAAACGTCCGGGGCTCCGTGGCGCCGCTCCCGCATCACAGTTGGGGAATTAAAATGAAATCCCAGAACTTGTACTATTTTTGCGTGTTGGTGCTTTTTAAACATTTAGGAAGTGGAGACACATAAGGGACGATACAGACAAGACAATCTTTCAACTTGAACAACATTTATTTTCGGCTTCGAGTTCAAAGCCCGCCCGCTCCGTGGGAGTACGGGAAAGGAAAATATTGGGGGAAAGAGAGGAAGCGGAGGAAGTGTACGCGATCCCGCTGTCCTGCGGGGCCAGGTACATCGGGCAAACGGGGCGCTGCCTCAACGACCGACTCCGAGAACATCAAATGGACGCCGAAAGAGCTGCTTCGGATTCTCAGCACCCGATCGTCATTCACGGGACAAAACGTCCCGGCTGCGCTCCTAATTTTGCCGGCACGATAGCCATGGGAGGCCACTGCGAGGGAGTCGGCAGAGAAATAATTGAGGCCTATCGGATGGCGACACGCCGCAAAACATAAGCACCCCTTCCATTTCGCTTTAGAGAAAGGAGATTATCTTTCTGAGGCACACAATTGAAGCCGAACGCTGACAGACTAGGCAAGGCGACAAGGTCACCGGCAGAAGCGGCCTTTCCTTTCATTCCGTTATTCCGCATTTCCAGTCGAGCACCCCTCCACTCCTCTCCCTTCCTCGTTTGGCAATCTCCTCACTTCCTCCGCTTTCTCTGCTTCCCCCAAGAATTTCCTTTCCCGTACTCCCACGGAGCTGGCGGGCTTTGAGCTTGAAGCCGAAAATAAATGTTGTTGAAGTTGAAAGATTGTCCTGTCTGTATCGACACTTATGTGTCTCCACTTTCTAAATGTTTAAAAATCCCGGAAGCGACGATTTTTTAAACGTTAATTTGAAACTTTTGAGAGCAACAACCCAGGCACACCCTTCTCTCGCAATCTTTCAGTTCCCCTCCCACCTAACCAATGGTAACATTCCAAGTCTCGGCTAAGCACGCAGTACAGCTGAAGCTACAGGGGAGAGAGCGTATGCCAAACAGTTCAAGAGAAGGGAAAGAGGAAACGAGAGAGAAGGGCTGGGATTCCCCCGTCCCTTATTGGAGAAGGGCTGGGATTCCCCCGTCCCTCCTGTTGAACAGGTCGGAATATACACTCTCCCCTGTAGCTCAGGCTGTACTCCAGGCTTTTTTTATATAAGTTGCCTTCGTTTTTTTTTTTTACACTAAAGCGTTGAAAACGCAGAGGGAGCTTAGCTGCGTTGTTGATGCCCCTTCTACCACGCCTTTTGCAAATCCTCCCCCCCTGCTTTTGTGTCTTCGTGTAGCTGTCAGCAAGTGCGACAGCCGCTTTAAGCAAATCAAAAGCGTGGAGCGAAACGTGCGACGTCTCTACGAAGGACGCGTAGGACAAAAACGTTCGGACTGAAATTTGGCACGTGACTCTCTCTGTCACGCTGATGGGATCTCTGGGGCTGTTGTTTTCGACGTTTGCCTAGTTATAGAAATAGGCGGGCCACGTAGGTCCGGTTTTCGAAAGGCGGTCTTCAGTGTTCTGTTGCTTTCGTGCGTTGCAGACGCGGCCATGTTTTTTCGTCGTAAAGGCCGGAATACGTCCCATGCCGATTTTTTGGTAACAGCCATTTTTTTCACCGGAGGTCGTGGAATTCTCGTGATGTGTTTGTTGAACACGCTTCGACAAAAACTGCTCTTCGCCGACGACGAGACGTCAGTTGAATATGCGCAACCTTCTTTCTCGAGTCTGTTTGGGGGGTGCCCGAGTTGGATTACGCATCTATCAAGGATTACATGAAATCGATCTTTTATTAGTAAGTACACTGCAAGCAGGCTTCTGATAGTATTCCTGCTTTCCTCTCATTCTCCGCGGTTTTTTTGTGTGATGAGTTTTGCTTGGCATGAGGACAGTGTTAATTCGATTTTATAATTTGCTTTTCGTTTTACAGAGAAGTGTGATCTTTGTAAATATGTCGAGAATACACTGTGTGTAATGATAGTGGTTTAATAATCATTTGGGAGTGATCGAAATAATTTTGTTTGTCCGTGTATTTGATTGGATATGCAACAAATGATATGCAACGTACACATACTTTCACGACGTTCGACCAATACGGAGCAGACGCATCGTAGAGTATTCGCACAATATTGCGCAAACGCTAGGCCGGGACAAAACGGCTGTACGGCAATACCTGCCGGATATCAAACGGTGGTGCAAAACTGGACATTTGAGCGATATTGGAACCGACTTTCGGCCGGTACTGGCACGATACGATACCGTGCTGCTTGGGAACGGACGTCATGATATCTGACCATCGTGTTTCCAGCGCTTATTTATTTAATTCTCTTCTGTGGCGCGCTGAAAGAGCACTTCTGTGAAACACCAGAGATATTCTAAACTTGGGCAGGCCTCTCGGCTTTCTTTGCCACTTTCGGCACTTATCTGCCACTTCAGTGAGAAGCCAGAGAAGAGCCAAACTTCGGCATGCACTGAATCGCCAAATTAAGATTTACTGCGGCAGTTATGGCTGAAGTCTGGCCCTTACTTTGGCAGAACTGTGGCGCACCAGAGAAAAGCCAAACTAGGCATGTCCGAAATACCCAAATTAGGCATTGCTTTGGCAGTTATGGCTCAAGTCTGACACTTACTTTGGCAAAACTGTGGCGGACCAAAAAAAAGCCAAACTCGGCGTGGCCGAAATACCCGAATTAGGCGTTGCTTTGGCCGTTAGAGTTCAAGTCTGGCACTTACTTTGGCAGAACTGTGGCGGACTAGAGAAAGGCCAAACTTGGCATGTCCGAAATACCCAATTAGGCGTTGCTTTGGCAGTTATGGCTCAAGTCTGGCACTTAATTTGGCACAACTGTGGCGGACCAGAGAAAGGCCAAACTTGGTGTGGCCGAAATATCCGAATTAGGCGTTGCTTTGGCCGTTAGAGTTCAAGTCTGGCACTTTGGCAGAACTGTGGCGCACCAGAGAAATGCCAAACTTGGCATGTCCGAAATACCCAAATTAGGCATTGCTTTGGCAGTTATGGCTCAAGTCTGACACTTACTTTGGCACAACTGTGGCGGACCAAAGAAAAGCCAAACTCGGCGTGGCCGAAATACCCAAACTAGGCGTTGCTTTGGCCGTTAGAGTTCAAGTCTGGCACTTACTTTGGCAGAACTGTGGCGGACTAGAGAAAGGCCAAACTTGGCATGCCCGAAATACCCAAATTAGGTGTTGCTTTGGCAGTTATGGCTCAAGAGTGGCACTTAATTTGGCACAACTGTGGCGGACCAGAGAAAGGCCAAACTTGGCATGTCCGAAATACCCAAATTAGGCATTGCTTTGGCAGTTATGGCTCAAGTCTGACACTTACTTTGGAACAACTGTGGCGGACCAAAGAAAAGCCAAACTCGGCGTGGCCGAAATACCCGAATTAGGCGTTGCTTAGGCCGTTAGAGTTCAAGTCTGGCACTTACTTTGGCAGACCTGTGGCGGACTAGAGAAAGGTCAAACTTGGCATGCCCTAAATACACAAACTAGGCGTTGCTTTGGCAGAAGGGTTCAAGTCTGGCACTTACTTTGGCACAACTGCGGCGGACCAGAGAAAAGCCACACTTGGTGTGGCCGAAATACACAAATTGGGCGTTGCTCTGGCAGTTATGGTTCAAGTCTGGCACTTACTTTGGCAGAATTGTGGCGGACCAGAAAAAGGCCAAACTTGGCATGTCCGAAATACCCAAATTCGGCATTGCTTTGGCAGTTATGGCTCAAGTATGGAACCAACTTTGGCGCTTCTCTGGCGTACCAGAGAAGAGCCAAACTTTGGCACACCCTAGGATCGCCCAACTAAGGCTATAGTTAGGCACCGTACTTTGGCACTGATGAGTGCCATGATGCAAAACCTAACTGTGCCAAAGTTGGGCCCTTATGTTTGCCAGACCTTTGCCCATGTTGGGCATTCCTCTGGCGTGCAACCTGGGTGTGTTTCTATTCTGATAAATTGGTTTATAAACAGAATTATTGTAATATCAAGAACATCAATATTGAAACGGCATATAAATTAACCTTCCTAATCAGTGTTTGTTAGCGAGCGTGTCCTGAGATTTTTCTTAATTTGCTTTATTGTAAAAAAGCCTTGTGGTTGCATGTAGGGACGGAAGGTACGTCAACGACGGCCCGGCTGAAACCGTTTTGCCGAGAAAAGCTTGTTGTGAATGTTTTCATTTATAAATTTGACAGTGTGTCACGAGCAGTCTTGTAGACATTACTAAAAAAAGTAATCGATTACAATTACTATTACTCTTGGATAAAAGTATTCGATTAGATTACTTGATTACTCGACGGCAAAAGAAATTGGACATTACTCAAAGAAGTAACCGTTACTTTTCCGATTACTTTATTGTGTGAAGACACATCTTTAGCGCTCATAACAATGAACTACTTCCAACCTATATTTCACATTTGCACAAGTATTGAAGAAGAAAAACTGGTTCCCTCTTCGCGGTCGTTGCACCTTCACAATGCGGACACAAGCATAAAATTCGTTTGAAGAAGTTTAATGATTTGGGCGTTCGCCAGTGTGTGTGTGTGGGGGGGGGGAGGGGGGGGGGGAGCGGAGGGGGTTCTAGATCTTGTTAAGCTTGAGCAAGGGTTGTCCCTCAAAGTTTGCGTCGCTCATTTTATTATTCACATGTGGATGAGCTCGCATGTTATACAAAAGAGCAGCAGCTCCAAGATTTGAAACGGATCATGTGTAGTATCCATTAGCGGAAGAGATCGCCCCGACCACTTTTCAACTCGAAACATTTCTTGTCACAAAGACCACGTAGGGGAAATGGGGAAATATTTCGACTGGCTTTGTTATATTTTGCATCCGCTTTAGGCATTTCTTCGGTTTTGGTTCTCCTACGGGCTGCGAGTAGGTACCCTAAGCAGGATTTTTTTTTATTTTTTTATTTGTGTGTGTGGTGCGTGAGGGGGCTAGTTTGAACGAAGGACTTACAAAGCTACATTCTGCTCCCTTAAACTTCGCCCTGAATGGCCTTTGTCACGCACTGTGGCTTCCCTGGTGCTTCTCACTCCCAGTCCCAGCTCGAAAAAAAACAAAAAAAAACGGACATTCCACAGAAACTGTACATAGAAAGGGATTGACCTCGTTTCCTACAGCTCCGAAAAAATCTTTCTTTTTTCCGTTAGCAAAAAAAGCAAATTTTATTTTTGTCATTTCAGAAAAAAAAGGCGTGTGCCGGGGGGGGGGGGGGGGGGGGTCCCGTGGAAAAATAGTAACGGTTACAAGTAATTTGATTACTTCAAAAAGTAATCAGATTACTCTTGTGATTACTGTCTAGTAAAAGTAATCAACGGATTACAAAATTACTCCAAAAAGTAATCGATTACAAGTAATTTGATTACTTGTAATAAGTACGGTACAAGTCTGGTCACGAGGGAAGAGGAAGAAGGTGAGTTTGATGGCTCAACCGTGAGAACAAAAAAGAACAAGCCTTGCTGTATACATGTATATCATGGAAACATCCCTGTGTTAAATTTAACAAAAGTGTTTAGGTAATTACCTGAGTGTCAACAATAATTAAACAAATAGTCTAGCAGATGCTGCCAAAACCTTGGGGGGGGGGGGCGCAGTGTAAGCGGACTTCTAAAGTTTATCAATCGCCAACAACACTGCAGCCGGATAATATACTGAAGAAAGCCATGGACAATCTGAAAGGGAAGCGTGCTCTTCGACGAGCCGAATACACGCGAGTTATCTACGAGACCTCCAGAGTTCTTGATACTGCACACTTGGCCACATAGCCATCACTCGTCGAAGGAGTGACAACCAGCAATAAAGAATTTGGGCAAACTGACACAGAGATAGAAGACTAGGTCTCGGATAGAGAACTCGCCGCGGAATACATCGTCTAAGTGGAGTATAAAAACAAAGCCACGCGAACGATCGCTTTTCTGGGTAGATATATATCGGCCGTCCAGCACAATCAACTGTAGCCACCAACGCCGCCAATAACGATGCAGACGAATCGTTTAAACAGCGAAAAAGCTTCCGTTCATAAACCCGGCGGGGTCAAGCTTTCCCAGCTACAGCTCCAGAGCTTCGACGGCGACATCGGTTTATGGCATGGGAGCATTTCGCAAGCGGAGTAAACGAGAATGAGAAGATCCTTCGACGGCAAAATTTCCACTACCTGCAGAGCTCTTCTTACCGGATTAGTGGCTGCCGCGATCTCAGGTCTAAAACCACCGACGGATGCTAAAATGACGCTATCGGGATTCTTTCTTGTTAACTCGGTAAAATGCAGTTAATAGTCTAAGGTCGTCTGGCTGAAGTTGCGAACGCTACTCTGCGCCATTTAATCAAATGACTCCAAACGTCTACGCCGGAAGTACGACCACATAGAAGTAAACATCCGTGGAATGAAGGCTGTTTTGGGAATGGAACGGAGACGTATCCTATGATGATGTCAGACATTCTACTCAAGGCTCTACCGAAAGGCGTTGTTATGGAGTATTATTGACAAAGCTAGCTCCACTTTTCCAGCAACGAGGACCGAAGTCGTGTCATCAAGATCTGAAATATCAAGTGATTCAAATAGCCACTTAGCTATCTCGTTTAGCACCGCACCTGCAGTTCCGCCATCTGCGAATGAGCTTTGTAACGTCCTAAGCTTGCTTCAGAACGAAGTGGAGAGAAAAAAAAAAGTGGGGATGACTGGGATGCATAAAAAATAAGGACGACTACAGCAGACCGATAACAACCGTTGATCGACAAATTCTGCAGTGCTTTATGCCAACACATAATCCGGCTGTTTTTTCTTCAGCACGACGGATCACACAGCTGCGACCTGCAGGTGTGACCTATTCCTGGAGCAAAAGAAAAAAAAAATAAACTGGTGGCATACGGTGCTTTCTCTGCACAATAAAGAGACACCGGAAAAGAGGGTTTCGCGGAAAGATGTCATGCTCCTCGCACTCTGAAATATATGTCAATTCCTTCACCGGCGACAACGGAAAGCCGTGTTCGACATGGTATTTTCAAAAGAGCATCAATGCACTGTGTACATAGCACAAGCTGCTGAAATTAAGATAGTTCCCTTCCCCTAGATGTCCTCCTCTAAACGTTCTGACTATGGGCCGCCCCAGAAAACCAGATCTGCTACGTCTGTGCCATCATTGACGGAAGAAGCGAACAGACTTTTATTCACGCTAACACAGTCTCTCAACAACTGCGACTCGTACACATAAGACTTTGCAGCCATTATGACCAGAGTGTCTCCTTGTGGCGGTAGAAATTTCTTTTATTTGCAAAGCTATATAGTTGGTGACAACCTAGAGTTAATTTTTAAGTATCGTTGAAATGTCAGGACATATCGCGGAGGAGCTACATTTCCCAGGCGTGCTGTCCGAAAGACCAAAAAAAGTATTTTTTTAGTTGTTTAGACAGCAGGAGCTATGTGTGCCAGAGTATGGCGACATGATACCTACTTTAGATGAGAAATTTAGCCAGTGCAATACAACTGCTATCCTGGGCATTTTATAACTTGCATAACGCAGCAGTGATATACAACTTCACACCGGTACGATTCTTAATTGGAGTGAAAGGGGGCAGGGGTGGGGTTTGAACTAAGGAACCCTGGGCTCCGCAGCACGAGCATTCGCTCTGTAGGCTCCAAGGTGCCGTGCGTTAAGTCACTCGAACACCGACGTGCCATAAGAGCAAGACATAAGCATGCTTATTGGTTTTGATTAACTGTCAACGATGACGAAGGATCAAGTGCGATGATATCCAAGCACGAAAACAATGAAATAAGGAAACAATCGTTCTGGGCATACTTTTCAAGGTTCTACATCGCATCGGCGTTCCTTGAGCTGCGATGCACCCACTACGATTTGCGTCCTAAAAATCGGTGCATTCATTGACATTTAAGTTGAACCAGCGCCACGAAGTCCTTGGAAACTGGACAGTGTAGGTTCCACAGACCAACCGGATGACCGAAATAAAGAATGGAATCGAGTTTACAACGAATTCAGTCTAACGATGAAGATATCAGACGGAAGGAACGAAATGTGTCTAGCGCCGGGGGTTTGAGGTTGCACGGTGTGTCAAGAGTGAAGGTCGGTTTGACAACTTGAGGTCAAGGACACCATCGGACGAACCTTTCTTTTATATATCAGGTGAATCTCTCACATCTGCATTTAATAGAAGTGTTTCGGTACTTAACCGATAGTAAATGATAATTCCACAAATACAGTAACAAGAATTTTGCATGAATCGCGAAAAGTATAAGCACGGCTGCTTGAGAGAGATTAAATCTAGCTCCTGGAGGAAATTGTTATGGCGCAGCATTTATCATAGATAAATATAAAGTCGTGCCTCTCAAGTATACAGTCATTGATATTCCATCTTGCAACTGATTTTTTTTCTTTTTGCCGAATAACACCCCAAACAACGCAACCTGGATTTTCGCCACTTCTTTTATGTTACTCGCTTTACTCGAGACAAATTGGCTGGCATTAGAAGTCGGCAACCTTGAGTCGATTTCGGACAGTCCAGGTTAGGCCGTGCCTTTCTCTTTGTTAGTAATGTTTATTAAAAGAAACACGTTTATTGGCGCTAAAGACGTTCGTCATTTTCAATCTGAACGGCTGATCTCTGCTTTTTTTCACCCAAAAGGCCATAGCTTTAAGTCCAGCAGGCACAGTGATCAAAAATGAAAGACGTTTACAAATCTCGGCAAATACGAAATCGGAGCGCAGCTCTTCAGGAGGAGGACGGGAGGGTACGGAAGGGAGGGTGCACCTCTCATCCCCCTCCTCCCCCTCCTCCCCCTCCCCTCCTTCCGTCCTCCTCGCCTCCCATTTAGCGGAAACTTTTCGCTAAATTTCCCGTTAAATTTTGCGGGTTACGTTTCCCCGCTAAATTTAGCGGGTTAAGTTTTCCCGATAAATTTAGAAGGAAAATGACGTCGTATGTCTTCAACATCAATTCAGTTTCCCGCTAAATTTAGCGGGGAAACTGTGACGTCCCATAATGCAACGCGCTCGGTTACTCCGACGACGACGCCGACGGCGACGCCGCTCAACCCGGAAACGGCCGCTAAAGAGTTGCGCTCTAAAATATGAAATCGTCTAAAACCGAAGGATCGCCGCGTGGGAAAATGTTCTGGTGAGAAATTAATAATGTGCAGAAATGCACGGATACTACGGACCCATGCGCTTGCTAAATATGAGTTAGCTTCCGTTAAGAGGGAAATTCTGCATTAGAGCATGCTGGTATTATAAAACTCGTTGCTACTGACGATTGTCAACTGGTGAAATTTATAATTTTTTTCTTACTGAAAAGTAAGCAGTGCATTTTTTAGTGGACCTAAGATACAGTGTCAGAATAAATGTCCGCAGGACAAAAGAGCACCAGTTCTTCCCGTTCTAGCCGTAACCTAGGTTCAACTACTAGAGTGTGTAAAACTAAAAAAAAAATCGCTATGTTAAAAAAGTCATATTTTTAAGATTCTAAGAGGTTATGTATCGAGGCTATTAAAATAGAACACTAAAAGCATGTACAAGGTAAGTAACTGGTAGCATGCCAGTGATGTTAAAACAATTTAGCTTAAGTTCTGACGTGTTTGCCTCTGACTTTATACGTTGTTACTAATTAAAAAGAAACGTTTTGTGTGACGAGGCATCCACGAATTTTGAAAGACTGTAGTAATGATATAAGTTGCAAAACGTGTTAAGCGCTTCTACAGAGTTATATTTAATGCCCAACTAAGATCCCCACCAAACCGTTGGTACATATTTATCAAGTTAACGCTAGCGTTCCTGTAAACGTTTGTACGATAAACATTGCCTTAATTCCCGCGGCATAACCGTGGTACTATGGCACAAAAAACAAAATGATATCTGCTGCAGATTAGGGCAGGTAAACCCATAAAAGTAAAAGAAAATATGCGTGCACTGCTATTGAAAACCTAAAATACTCTAATTGCTATTTGGAATATTTGCATCCGCCGAAAAGTAAGAGCA